>JADHKO010000217.1:0-31280 GCA_019925425.1 Ophiostoma pallidulum | reverse complement strand
GCGCCACAAGTAACCGGGTTTTTTTCTAACTGGGTTTTTTGCCCGGGGGGTGGCAACCCCCCCCCCCCCCCCCCCCCTTCCCCTTCCAATTGCAACCTAGTATTCGCTTCTGCTGGCGGAATGTAAAAATAAACTCCTCTGCCCCCCCCCCTCCTCCTCCAGGGTGATTATATGCAGCTCGTCACCCGTTCCACTCCCGCCTGTCCCCTTTCATGAAAAGAGAGGGAGCGAGGTAAAGGCGAGAGTGAAAGAGAAAGAGAAAAAGAGAACTCCCGGGATTCCCCTTTGCATCCCACTGATACCTTACACTTGATGTGTTTTTCAACCTGAACGCTTCTCTCTCTTCTTCATCTCCTCGATCTTCCTCGCAACTCGCACAACCTTCCCGTGTAAGCAACACGCCCCAGCAGAAATCGAACCATGCGCTGGTGACACGGCTTTCCATTTCCTCTTCTCCCCCCCCCCCTCTGCTGTACGACAACAGCCGCGGGTTTCTCCGTTCGAGCGAGACGACAGACATTCGTGCACCGGCCGGGCCGTTTTTGTGTTTGCGTGGTTTTGTTTTGCTTTGTTTGGGCCGAGCCTCTCCTTTATGATTTCGACCGTTTGTTCTGGCGCCCTTCCTCATATCCTCCTGGTTGAGTTCTCTCTCGCTGCGTTTTCCCACCACTCAGTACATAAACCATGTCGGCAACGGCACCTTCGGGGGGCTTTTCCCTCTTCCCAAGCACGGGCCGGCCCCCGTCGAGAACACAAGCCTCACGGCCGCAGGCACCATCGCCACAGCAAAACGGGCAAAATTTACACAACCCGCAAAACCACCAGCAACACCAACAGCTGGATGGCCAAGAAACAGACGAGCCGGCAATGCAGCCGGAAATGCAGCCGGTGACACCCGCCATTGGCGAGGCAGTGACGACCGAGGTTCAGATGCCAGCGCCCGTGGCCGACGTGCAGACTCGCCGCGGAGACAATGTCCACGACCCTGTGCGCAGCGGCAGCGTCCGGTCCCGCAGCTCAATCGCAAAAGTCCGGCTGTCGATGTATGACGACAACTCGCCTCAGATGGACGACCCGCCACCGCCGATGCCAGGGCAGGCCGCCGACATTGTCGAGCAGCAGCAGCTGCAGCTACAACAGCAACAACAATATCAACAACAACAACAGCAACAACAGCAGCAGCAGCAACAGGACGGCCGGCAACCACACCGGCCCCCAGCACTGCGTTCGATCTTTCCGACGTACAACCCGGAGGTAGAACTCGAACACCAGGATTACTTCCCGACGCAGACGAGCCCAACACGGATCCCGCGGGCCGTCATCAGCCGGCCGCTCTACTCCCCAGTGTCCCCTACACCACAGTCACAGCAGCAACAGCTACAACAAAGTCACCACCAACAACAACCCAGCATGGACGCCATCCATACACAGAACCCGGCTATCTACGTCACCAGCCCGGCCCAGCACTCAACGGCCGGCTCGCCGCCGAGCGCTGGCGTCTCGAACCCTGCTGCTGCCGTCTCATCCGCAGCACAGGCAGGCCCCGTGGTGCCCTACAACAACTGGCCCACGTCATCAGGCGCCGCGGCCGCGGCTGCCGCGGCAGCCGCTCGCTCGGGTGCCGGCCAGGCACCGCCAACGTTGCCCGTGCCGTCGGGCACGGACGAGCTGCGCAACTTTTGGAAGGTGGCCAACGGGTGGAAGGCGGGGCCGTCCGAGGGCCGCGTGTTCTGCCTGCGGATGAGCTGCGACAAAGACTCACCCGTGTACCGGCTGTCGTCGGCAAGCCACGTGCCGTTCTACAGGCTCCGGCTGGACCCGACGTCCATGTCGGCGTATGTGACGCTGTCGCGGCACGACCCGGCGCGGCCGTTCAAGGCGGAGGCGGGCAAGAGCGGCGGCGGGGCGAGCGGCGGCGACGGCGACGGCGACGGCCTGGGCGGCAATGGCAGCAGCAGCCGACGAAACAGCGTGCTGGACATGGGCGGTGCGGCGCACGACGGCAGCATCATCGGCGGCGGCGGCAGCGGCATTCTCGGCAGTGCCGTCGGCTCCAGCGGCGGCGGCAGCACGGCCAACCCCTACGCGCGCTTTGACAACAGCAAGAACTGGCAGGTGGCCATGACGACGACGCTCGAGGAGGAGTCGCGGCGCCACCAGCCGCAGGACGGGCTCGTCGCGCTGCTGTACCCGGGGGCGGCGGCGCGCATGGCGCTCGAGCGGCCCAACGACATTGCCATGGTGATGACGGCGGAGCGCGAGTGCGCGCGGCTCGTGTGGGACGACGACTCGGGCAACTTCTTCCTCGTGCACCCGGCGCTGGCGCTGCCCTTTTGCGTCACCATCGAGCGCAGCACGACGTGGAGCCGCACGGCCTACACGCTGGAGCACCTCGAGTCGCCGCAGCACCTGGCGCGCCTGACGCGCGACGGCACGGGCGCCGGCTACCTCGAGGTGGACACGGGCGTCGCGTCCAAGATCGACGCCGTGTACCTCGTGGACGTCGTCGTCGCCGCGCTCGTCCTCGTCGCCCACGCCGACGGCCAGTTTGCGCAGGTCGAGCAGTTTGCGCCGCCGCCGCCGGCCGCCCTGGCCGGTGCCAACGGCGGCGGCAGCGGACGCCTGGGGTCCGGGCACGGGCGCCACTCCGGAAGCCCCCGCGGCAGCCTGGCCAACATGGTCATGGGCGGCGGCGGCGCAGGCGGACGCAGCGGCAGCCGGCTCAGCCATTCTGGCCGGCACAGCGCAGGCGGCGGCGAGGGTGGCGGCAAGGGCGGCGGCAAGGGCGGAAGCCGCGGGTTCTTCGGCGGCAAAAAGGCCAAGAAGAGCAAGAACGGCCGCGCGCGGCTGGAGGAGTTCGACCTCGACCTCGAGAGCCAGACGAGCATCGACCTGTCGAGCAAGATGTTTGAGATGGGGCCGATGGGCGGCGGCAGCAGCAGCAGCGGCGGCGTGTCGCCGCAGGCGGCCAACGGCAAGAAGAACAAGAAGCGGGCCCAGAAGGACGAGGACAAGATGCCCGGCTGCCTGCGGGTGATCACGGCGCTGTTCAAGTGCTGCTTCTGGTGCGTGGCCATCTGCGTGCGGGCGGTTCTGGCGATTCTGCGAGTCCTGTTCAGGTGCATCACCTCGGAGAAGCTGTAGAGGAGCAGGGTTCTTGGGGGGGAGTTGGTTGGAGGGCGTATTTATGGGTTTCTGTTTGACGATGTGATGATGGGTCCTCTTCTTCTTCTTTTTCTCTTTCTTTGCTCTTTTGTCTTTCGTCTATTTGCCTTCTTCCCCTCTGCACCCTCGACTCGGCGCTCCGCGTCTCGGTAATTCCAGTCATTTCATTTTTTTTGTCTCTGCCTCGTTTCTCTCTTGGGATCTGTTCCGTCCTTGCATCTGGGACTCTCGGCGTTCGTCTTGAATTCCCTGCTGTTTCTTGCATTGTTGCTTTTGATAAATTCGGTATATAAAATAGAAGAGCACAACGATACTTTTCCCACCCCCTAAAACGCCGAAGCCGTGCAAATAAAAGAGAAAAAGATACCTGGTGGTGGAACCTTGACCATGCTAGTTAAAAAAACCCCCTTGTCACTTCCTTTGGGTGGCCTCATCCCCCCCCCCCCCCCCCTAGAAGGCTCACCGCTTCCGCTGCCGCACTTTGATGACCCTCCCCGTCTTGGTCTTCATGTGCACGGTCGCCGTCTTGGCCATGCGCGCCCGCTGCAGATCCAGCTCGTGCTCGGCGTCCGTCAGCGCCTTGAGCTGCAGCTTGGTCCGGGCCAGCCGCCGCTGTAGCCGCGCGGCGTTCTCGGCCTTGGCGCGCCGGATGTCCTGCTTGGTGTCGTCTTCGTCCTCGGCGTCCGCCGCCGCTTCGATCGCCTTCATCTGCGCGATTGCCGCCTGGTCCCGGTCCTCGGCCGTGTCCGCGAAAATGATCTTGGTGGGCCGCTTCGGCGTCGGCTTGCCCTTCTTGTTTGTCTTGCGCGACGCACTGTCGAAGTCGCTAAACGCATCGTCGTCATCGTCGTCGTCGTTGTCGTCATCGTCGGCGAGAGCGTCGCCGCCGGCCGCAGCCGCAGCCGCCGCAAACGACTTGGCCATCGCCGCGCGCTCTTCCAGCCGCGCCACCTCCTTGATCGCCACGCTCCGCACCGTCCGCAGGTACCCCGTGTCCTGCGTTTTGAGCAGCCGCACCGTCTCCAGGGGTAGGCGGCGCGATTCGCGGTTGCCGTCCACGGTGCCGGTCCACTGGCGGGAGCGCTTCTCGTCGCTTCCCCGGGTGAGAGACGTGCCCGCACCGCGCCCCCGGCTGATCATCTTGTAGGAAAACTCGTCCTCATTGCGCTCGGCCGCCTTTTCGCGCAGGCTCTGCAGGGTGGCCTTCTTCTTTCCCCAGTCCTTGGCGCGCAGGCTGTAGTCTTTGTGTTTTTCGAGGAGGCCCAGGCGTTTGCGCTCGAGAGGCTGCGCGCGCTCGCGGTGCGAGCGGCGCTGGACGGCGTTGCGCATCGAGGACGACATTGTGAAAAGGGCGACACGGAAGACGGGGTGTTGGTGAGCAGATGCCAAAAAAAAGAAAAAAAAAGGTGATGGAGAAGGCTGTGATGGCTAGTGTGGAAAACGGGACAGAACGAAAACGATAGACCACTAGTCCCGATTAGGTAAGACATGGTCACGTGCCACCGTGTTGCTGAACTGCCACATGTGAAGCATCGCCAAATTGGTTGTAGGTGTGCAAGAGTGTACAGAGGAAGCAGGAAAATAGAGTCAAAGGCTACCCTGAATAGGATCATATTCGGTGCTGCTCTGCTCGGCAGTGGGTGAGCTCAAACCGAGGTGGTGCACGCAGCCACCACAGCACGTACACACTGGCGCAGGCGACGAGCAATTCGACGACAACGGCCACCTAGTCCATTGTCGTCTGCCTGCTGCTGTCTCTCCGCCGGAGCGCTTGGTGCCGTCGACCAGCTTCAGGACGGCGACAGTCGGCGCATCAGTATTATGGATGCGCAGACTCTTATTGCGAAGTGGGGGGCTTGCTCTTTGATATGGGCGTGTTGGTAGCGAAAACGCCTTGCGCCAGTTTGAGATATCCCGTGTTGTCAAGCGCGATGAGGCTGACTTCCCCAGGAGGGGCAGAAAGTGCAGTGCCGGGTGTGCTGCAGCACGGCGTCGTTCGACGGAAAAGCGTTGTTCGACGAGGTGGTGATTGCGTTCAGTACGAGGCAGATCCGACCGGGGCTGCTAGTCCCTGGCTGCAGATCACCTTAAAAGGTGGGTGCTCCAGATTGGTGCAGCGTGGCGCCAGCAGACACTACTCCACAACAGCAACTTGGCTGGTTTGCGGAAGGCTGATCGTCTTGACAGTTGGCCAGAGAAGCGGGAAGATGCTGGATCTCTGGGGAGTTCTGGCCTTTGGCTGTTGCAGCGGCCTCCCGCCGTTTCTTTCCTTATAGTGATGGCTACAACTGCGCAGCCTGGTGTCCCAGCACCGAACAAAACAAGGAGTCGTTGGCTTGCTGCTGGGTCGATCAAGTTTGGCAGAGAGGAGGCGTCGTTCTTCCAAACGGCGCCCGAAGTCGCCGGGGACTTGTTCGGGGCGGTGCGATCAAGCCAAAAAGAGAGAGAGAGGAAAATAGAACAAGAGCAGACCCAAAAGAGGACGATGCCTCTGCCGCAGTCCGCCTTGTCCACACACACACAGACGTAGTGGGCACACGCAGTGGGCACGCGGACGAAAGGTCCTTTTTTTTTCTCATGATGCTTTGTCAAAAAGAACAGAATGGCTTCCGACTGGCTGCCGACAACGGCGCGCGTGGGCGCCGGACCTCTTTCTGGAGGATTCGTATGGGTGGGGGGACAGAGGCTGGGGAGACGAATGAGGGGAAGTGAAGGAGGAGCATTCTGCTTTTGCTGCAGGCTGAATGGCTCGACAGAACGAAGCAACAGTCGCGCCCGAAAGGCAGCCAGTGTTCTTTGTGCCAATGACCGCGCGTGGCGCCAAGGCAGACTCGACTGCCGTCACGGCAGTGGGAGCCTTGCGATCTGTTTCCGTTCTTTCCGCTCTTTCCGTGTCGCTTCTCTTTCTCTATCGTAACCTTGTTATCAACATCGAAGTTGAGAACTGCAGCCCCTGTTTTGTTCATTATCGTTGGGAAGGAGCGCCCTCCAAAGTTGAGTCTGCAACTCCCCCGCGCTCCTTCCTCTTCTAGCTACAGCCTCTGTAAACTATTCCTTAGCCTCGCCCGATGCTCGGCGCCTGTGTGAGTCGTCCTCTCTGACGCACATCCCCAGCCCGTTTGCCTGCCCAGCGTTTTTTTGGCAGGTTCTCTTGGTGTCCACGACCGCCCAGCCTTGTTGCATTGTTGTCGCCCATCCGAGACTCGGGGCCTCGGTCGTAAATCTGCCGACATCGTCCTTTCGCAGACAAGTCCCCCCATTCTCACGCTGAGACCTGAGAGACCAGAACAGACATAAGAACACAGGCACATCCGCTCCAGAACTGACTTTTATCCGAGTTGAGACAAAAACCTCGACCTCATCTCAACTGTTTTGGTAGAAGCCTAGAGATCGTCCATCCAAAAACTGGACTTAAACACATCTCCCACGCTTTGATATCTCAATCATGTCCGCCAAGATCAAGGTTGGCGTCATCGGGTACGCTGCACACCCCCCTGCCCCAAGTCGGGCGTCCCTCCTAACGTTCTCTCTGTGTACAGCGCCGGCATCATCGGCCTCAGCACGGCTTGTCGCCTCCTCGAGGAGGACAAGGACAACGTCCTTGACGTGACCGTGGTCGCGCGCGACTTCCCCGCGCCTGCCGAGACCATCCTGCTCGACCCCCGCGCTGCCATCAACTACACCTCGCCCTGGGCCGGTGCCCACAACCGCTGGGTGCTGTGGCTGCCCGACGGGTCCGAGGCGGCGGCGGCGTCCGACCGCGACCACGGCTTTGCGCTGGCGACGTTCCGGCACATGCAGGCGACCGTCGCCAAGCACCCCGAGGCCGGCATCACGTTCATGCCGGGCATCGAGTACTTTGAGCAGCCCGGGCCCGAGTACACCCAGCTCAACGACGCTGCCGTCCAGGCGCGGCTGGGCTTCCACGACCCCGACCTGGATCTGGGCTTCCGCATCCTGGGCGCGGGCGACGCCCTGCCGTCGGGCGTCGTATGGGGCTGCACCTACCGCACGTGGTGCGTCAACCCCATGGTCTACTGCAGCTTCCTGCTGCGGCGCTTCGTCGCCGGCGGCGGCAAAGTCGCCAAGCGGGACCTGCGGTCGCCCAACGAGCTGTTTGCAGCTGGAGGGGGAGGAGGCGGAGGCTTTGACGTCGTGGTCAACTGCTCCGGCCAGGGCTTCGGCGACGACCCCAACATGTTCATCACGCGCGGCCAGACGTGCCTCGTGCGCAACACGTGCGATGCGACGGTCACGCGCCAGAATGCCGACGGCTCCTGGTCGTTCTCGGTGCCGCGCAACTTTGACGGCGGCACCATCATCGGCGGCACCAAGGAGCCCGACAACTGGGACGCCGCGCCGTCGCTGGCGGTGCGGGAGACGCTGCTGGCCAACTTTGCCGCCACCTACCCCCAGGTGCTCGCGAGCAAGGCCGGCCAGTTTGACGTGCTGGCCGACGTCGTCGGCCGCCGGCCAACGCGGCGCGGCGGCATGCGGCTGGAGGTCGAGGAGGCCACCGTCCCCGAGAGTGCCGCAAAGAAGCCAGTGCTTGTGCACGCGTACGGCGTGGGTGGCCGTGGGTACGAGATCTCGTGGGGCGTTGCAGGCGCCGTGGTGGAGCTGGTGCGGAAGAGCCTGTGAGACCCCGTCCTCGAGGTTGCTAGGTAGAGAGAGCCCACAGTTTGCAATTCGAGAGAAGCATGGTAATGCATTTGCACAGTCCAAGTGATCGCACCCCGACTCCCCAAGATGCTTCTATGCAAAGTGTGTCTTTCAACTCGCCCTCTTTTTTTTTTAAACAGCGTTGTCATCATAATATACAAAAAGGGGGGTTGACTCCGGTACAGTACGCTTCTCAGACAGAGAAGAAGAGCACCTTGTAGTAAATCCACCCGAGGGAGAGTTGCGTCATCGAGGAGGGAGAAGAAATAAAAAAGAGGTCTGAGAAAGGCCAACTCGAAGGGGCAAAAACAAAAAAAAAAGAAACGCCGCTGATGAGAGAACCATCACACCCTCCATCCCGTACGCCATATGCAAACAAAACAGTTGCCCGCATCATCCGACCCGCCACACGCTCGGGAGGGCAGGGGGGGAGAGAGACGGGGGAGAGAGGAAAAAGCACTACCGCTTTTGCGAGGGCACCTCGACAACCACGGCGTCGTCGAACCGCGGCCGGTCCTTGGCCGGCATGCCGCCGATGCGCTCGGGCAGGTCCATCTTGGCCTCCTCGTGCCGTCGCCGCTTCGCCTGGATGTCCTCGAGCCCGCCGTGGGAGCCGTCGGCGCCCTCGAGCCCCCACCATTCGCGCAGCAGCTTCTCCTGCTCGGCCTTGCGGGCCGCCTTGTGCCGGCGCTCGGCGACACGCTCGGCCCGCCGCGCAAACCACTCCTCGCGCGCCTCGTCCATGGCGAGCGGCGTCGCGTGCGACTTGAGACAGCCGTTCATCGCCGTGTTCTTGTCGCGGCAGGCGAAGACGACGGAAAAGGTGCGGCCCAAGGCGCAGTCGGCGAACGCTGCAAGCGAGATTTGGGTCAGTCTGGGGGTGGGGGGGTACACGACAGAGAGAGGGACAGGCAACCAACCCTTGATTTCATCTTGGCACTGACGCCGGACGCGGTCGTAGTAGAGGTCGCGGACCTGGGCCTCCTGCGACGCCGAGAGCGGCAGCGGGTTGGCCGAGGGCACGCCGGGGTGCGATGGCGGCGGTGGCGGTGCTCGCCGGTTTTGTGATGGCGACGGCTGGGGGGAGGAAGACGCAGGGCTGCTGCCGGCCGGCGCAGAAGACGGAGGGTCGGCAACCATGGTGGCCATCTGAAGATGTGGGAGGTGGGGGGTTGGTGGTCTGACTCGGGGTCAAACAGGCGGCGCCGAGGGGGGGGGGGGGGCGGGTGAAAGAGGAGAGCGGTCTCTGTCGGCCCCTCGTGCCGAGCGCCGAGGGTCTGCTAGGAGAGAGAGTGTTTGAAGGAGGTCTCGATTTCCTTCCGTCGGTCGTTCAGCTGCTGTCCGGCGGTTTAATGATGTCGAGGTATAGAGGGGGAGAAAGAAAGTTTGATTTCAAAGGCGGTGGTTGAGTTTTTGGTGGGCCAGGCCCGCTTCCTCAATTCTGGTCCGATCCTTTCAGGCTCCGACCCCCGGGCCACAGAAGGGAGGGGGAAGGAAGTGATGTGATGCACTGAAGCCCCACTTTTCCACTCCACCCCGTGTTCCGCAGCGTTAATACTGCCTCATATTTGGCACCATGCCTACACTTGCATACATAAACCTTCTCATACCGGCCGGCATTGCTCACAACTCACACATCTGCTAATTGTCAACAGTTAATTTGCGCAGCAAGGCATTGGCTACCGTCGTACAAGGAGGCTGGCTTTAGATCTTTTTTTAGATTATCTTTGAGGCGACTTCCCGTATTTACATCCCCCAAACATATGCACAAACAACTCTCAACATAGCCAACGGCACTAACAAAACTCTTTTTGAAGAAAACAAGATCAAGCAATCCATGGGAGGCAACATCAAAGCAGTCCCGGGACGTACATACGCAAATCAGCAGCCACCAGCAAGGCTCCCTTCCCAGACTCGTCCGGTCACGCTGCCGCCTTCCTGTCGCTGTCGTCCGTTGTCGCCGATACGCTCGTGGCCAGAGAAGAAACGGTTGAGTCCGGCTCGCCGAGACCACGCTCCCGGTCCCGGTCGATGTCCAGGCTCTCCTTCTCGCGGTTCTTCTTCTTCATCGAGAACCAGCCAGTGCCCTTCAGCTTGCCCTCGCTCTTGTCGCGCGACTTGGATGGGCCCAGGGATGGACTGCCGTTGACGCTTTCAGAACCGCCCACGCTGTTGGCCGTCGCAAGCGGCATGCCCATGCTTATGCCAGTGCGCCGGCTGCTAGACGCCGACAGCGCCGGCTCGTCGGCAATGTCTTCAAAGTCCCCGAAGCTCGACCGGTGCTCCGCTGACATGTTCTTGTCGGAGCTGGCCATGCTGCCGGGGCCCTTGGCCCGGCCAATGCGCCGCGGAAAGCTGAGCTTGCCGGTGCTTTCCTTCCTAAAGAGCTTGAGCAGTGCGTTTTCGCTGCTGTCCTTGGACGACGACAGCATCCCCAGGCTGTTCGGCTCGGATGCGGTGTTGGACACGACGTAGTCGAGCGAGTCGCGTGACTCGGAAACTGAGGCGTGCGTATGCACAGACAGGCCGTCTCGGGACATGCGTGAGTTCGAGGGGGACTCCTCGATGGTAAGGTTTAAAAGACCCCATCCTGCTACAGGCGTCTCGGGCCCCGGCGTCTCATCTCGCTCGCCGCCTTTGGCCTTGTCCCGGCTCTTGGTCTTGTCCTTGCCTTTGTCCTTGCCCTTCGACTTGTCCTTGTCCTTGCCCTCCTTATCCTTGTCTGCCTTGGGACGGAAGATATTTGCCATAAAAGTAGGTGCAGCAGGATTCAAGGTCTTGTTCGCTTTGTTCGCTGCGAGTGGACGACTGCCGATCACGCCGACCTGGCTGGGTGACGTCTCGGGATTGAGAAGCTCTTCCTCGTCCAGGATCTCGTCGTCTGCCGAGGCCAGGTTCGTCTTGAGAGCCGACGGCGATCCATGGATCGAAGGCCGTCGTGACGGATTCCGGCTTGGCCACGCGTTATCCTGGGGCCAGAGACGGCTGGCTTTCGCTAGGCCGGAAGTGGAAGCATTGGTGTCACCGGGCGGGCCCCAAATTGAGCCGCTGTCTGTCGATGGCCGCGGCATATCAATGGACGCCATGGACGCAGGCCGGGGGCTGCTGGGGTCGCGGTCTGCAAAGATGTTTCCCGTACGTGAGCCAAAGGGGAACAAGTTTCTAGCCGAAAAGCCGCCGCCGCTCTTGTTGATGTGCCCAGAGTGACTAAATTGGCCTTCGATGAGTTCCGGACCAGCAGAGTTGCGGTTGAACATGCTCCAGGCCGACAAACTGATTCGCCGATTCTTGCTTCCTTCGGCATCGTCTCCCTGGCGGGGAAATGACTGGCTCTGGCCGTGTTTGAGCGTACCAAGGGCCGGGCCGGCCTCGTCGTCAAGCGCCTTGGAACCCCGGGACCGCTGGAACGAAAACAGGTTGAAGCGCATGCTGTTGGACGGCTGGCCCGGCAGGGTAGCCGGGTCAGTGACTGGCGATGGCACTGCGTGGCCCTCGACACCTTCCATCCCATACGTAGAGAAGGGGAGGTTCTGCGACGATTCTCGGGGGCTTGACAAGATGCTCCTTGACCGGTGAGAAGACGCTGGCGACTGGGGCCCGCTTGCGGAGCTCGTGATGGCTGTAGGTTCGGGGGCTGCGCTTGTGGCGTCGGTGGTGTTAATGTTGATGTTGATACTTGCGTTGTTTTTGTAGCTGTTGATGTTGTTGTTGTTGAAGCTGTTGGTACTGTTGTCTACGCTGCCGTGGCTGCTGTTGCTATCAGCCGCCTTGTTGTTGTTGTTGGTGAAGCTGTTCATACTGCCGAGAATGTCTGGCAGCTCCGAGTCCATCGGGACAAAGGGGCTGGAAGCACGACCGTTCAACGACGGGCTGGGTGGTTCGTCGTCTGCAAAGATGTTTGAAGGAAGAAGAGACGTAGCAGACGGGCTCAACGGCGCACCCGCAGTGAGCGCTCTAAATCCTGCGTCCTCGGGCCCCGGGTGGTCGGCGGATGAGCCCATGAATGGACCGGTGAGAAATGCAGACTGCGTCGGTGGCCTACCTATGTTGATATAGGATGGCGCAGAGGACGGAGGCAGTCCATTCAAGTCCATGTGCGCAAACGTAGGAACGGGCGATGAGACGGCAACGCTGGACAAAGAATTGCTTGCGTGGCTGCGATGCTTCATGTGGCTCGACGACGACGGGTCGTACTCAAGCCCTGCGGTTGGCGGAAGGCTGGGATGGCTCATCATATTCGGGAGCACCGGGGGGCTGGCTGACGGGTTGTATGCACCGAAGTTGGACTGCGGGATCTGCTGTATTTGTGCAGACAGGATAAGAATGTGTGCGTCGAGGCCTTCCTTGCGACGGTTCTCGTGGTTCACGAAGCTCCTCTGCTCGTTCTCCATGCGCTGCAGCTGCCTCTTGAGCGCGATGATCTCGGCACGCAGCCCCGAGTCGTCACCGTTGCTCGCAAGCGTCGTCCGTTCGTCTTCCAGCGCCTTCACGAGCTGGCGCTTCTGTTTCAGATCCACCTCCAAGCGCAAGCTCTCGGCCTGTGCTTCCTTGTTGCTGTCTCGCAGTTCGTTTGCCTTTTCCTGGTATTCCTCGTCTAGTTCCGTTCGCCGCTTGTTGTAGCTGACCTGCTCCTCACGCATCTCCTTGATCCTTTTGTCCCATTTTTCGACGTCGTCGTGCAGTCGGTCCAGCTCGGCAATCTTCTCCTTGAGTCGTTTTTCTTTCTGAGCCCGGCGAGATATGGTGGCGCGCATGGCGCGATCGGTGGCGCCTTGTTCTCGTTTCAGTTTTTCTGTCTGTTCCTCTTTCCTCTTCTGCTCCTTCCGCTTTGCCTGTTTTTCTGCTTCCAACTCGTCTAGCAGCTTCTTCATGTCTTCCTCCTCCTTCGCGCACAGAGCCGTCATCTCCTCGGTTTCCTTGCGGAGATTCAGATAACGCTGGTTGAGCTCTGCCATCTGCGCCTCGGAGACTCCGGCCTCCTCGTCGGTGCCTGGAGTCGCTGCGGCTCCATTGAACTGCTGCAGTTGCTGCTGCTGGTCCAGACTGGTTGTCGACGGTGAGTGGCGTCTGTTCACGGTGTTGCGGCGGGACGAGGGTCCGAGCCCGCCTAGTGAGGTACCTTCCCTGGAGAGCGCCTGGGGCACATCGGATGGGAGCGGCTGAGCCACGCCAAACGTCGAGGTCACAAATTGCTTGATAGAGCCGGTCTCGTCGCCGCCGGCTGCGGCGTCTTGCTGCCGCGAGGCGGAGGCGGCATCATCGTCGGTGAAATCGGAGGGTAGACGCGAGGTGCCGAGGCGCGGGCGACCGTCCGAGCCAAAGGTGCGCAGTCGCAGTACGCGGCTTCCGGCCTGAAAGTTGTTCGACCCGACTGCGATGATACGGACATTGTAGAAGTGGTTTGGCTTGAGGCCGGAGACGGTGATGAACGTGTCGTGGCTTGTCGCGGACTCACCAACTAAAGGCAAAGGAGATTAGGATGCTGCCTTTTCGATGTGCGCAATGCGGCCGAGACTGAGCAAAAGAAAGGCAGGAAGGAAGGCAAAAAACGGGACACGGGATGCCACGGACACTCCGGAAGTTCCGAGTGGTTGGACGAGGCAGAACGTACCATTGACACCATTCACCTGGATCACGTATTTGTCGACTGCGCGGTTGGACGGCGGCCGTGTCCAGGTGATGGTGGCCTTGTCAACGCCAATGGCTGTCAAGGAGACATCGGGGGGCGTGGGGACGTCGACGCCGAGGATGTCGATGAGTTCGGGGACGGGCTTCCAGAGGGTTTGGAAGGCTCTGCGCAGCAGCCTGGGAAGGACGGTTAGTTATGCGACAGCACGGCAGCGCGACAGCGCGACAGCGCGACAGCGCGCGAGGGCGGGGGGAACGGGAGGATGCCATACCAAACAGTAGCCGCGCCGGCAAAGAGCATGCTGACATTCGTGAAGAAGAGGCCACCCAGGTGGTAATCGTTGATGAGGGTGGTGGCAATGCCGGGGAGGGCCTGGACGACGGTGGCGGTCCGCTCCGGCGCGAGGGAAAAGAGAAGAGCGATGAAGGCAAGGACGACGAGGGCGTTCAGCTGGATGACTTGCGGATCAACAGCCCAGAGGAGGAAGATGATGGAGCACAGAACAAGCGAGGAGACCAACGGCGTGTTCGTCCATGTAGCCCATAACATGTCGGGACGGGCAGTGGGGGGCGGACGGGGGAGGGCAACATGGGAGTCCAAGCCGTGCGAGAAGGGGGAGGGGGGGGGGGAGTTGAGGAGGAGGCGGAGGAGGAGGCGGCGGAGGAGCGGTTGACGAGGGGGAGGACGCGCAAGAAGCCGACAAGGGGGAGGGGGGCCCTGAAGCAATAAAAGCCGAGAACTGAAAACGCGGCAGCTGCCTAGGGTCGCAGCGGGATGGCGGATCGAAAGGGTGTCCGATTGGGGCGAGACAAGACGGGCAGCGACAGCGACGGACAAAAGAGAGGCAATTGGCAGGAAAGAAAGTGAGGCGAAAGAGAGAGAGAGACAGGGAGAGACGGCAGAAAATGGGGAAAATGTGTCACGGCCAAGAATACTACGCAGAGGGAAGGAAGTCTCGACTAGAGGAGAGAAAGAAACAGGTTAGCCAAAAGAACAGAAAGAAAGACTGGGGAAAAGGCGGCGAAAAAAAAGAAAAAAGAAAGAACGACTGGCAGATGCCTGTCCAAAAACGCACTAAAAAACTGCCAATGGGCAGCTGGACTGACAGGAACGACAGTGGGGATTGGGGTAAATTAGCCACCGTTCCTGCCGTGAGCGATTGTAGCAATGCGTGTTTTGCTACTTGAAAAAGCGACGGTGCTGTGAAAGCCAGGAAAGAGCGAGACGGCCGAGGAAGGCGTGCCAAGGGATCCTTCCTTATCCTGCTCAGAGGGAAACGAATGCAGACGGAGTGAATGAGAAATCGGGAAGGAGAGACCTGCGGAGTACGTAGACAGTTCTGACGAACAAAGGCAACAACGGGCTGACTAAAAAAAATAGGATACATTCCCAAAGCTAGCGACCTGCAAAACAGCGCACAGCGCACAGCGGGCAGCGCACGGCAAAAGAGGCCCCATAAAATGGCGAGAGTGAAGCAAACGTCTTTGCAGGCCGTTGTCCAGAGGCTGGACGGAAGACACAGAAGACACAGAAGAGCGCCAAGGCGACTGCCTCAATACGCCCGGCAAACAGAAGCCTCTCGGAGGGGTGTCGTGATCTGGCACGGCTCGGCACTGCAGAACGGGGCGAATAGAAACAGAGAGAAAGACTGGACTGGAAACTCGAATCCCGCTGCTTCATATTGCTTTGCGCGCGCTGGTGCACCGTTCCCGGGCACTCGGGCAACAGTGCACTATGCATTGCGTGCCGGCGCATACGCACAGCATTGTAGGCTGGCAATAAGAGTGCAATGCGGGAAAGCAAAGTCGAAACAAGCCACCTCCAGGGTGTCTACGGAGCGGTGAAGAGCCAGGGCGACTTGCATAACTTCGCCGGAGGGTCGCAACACCCTCCGGTTGGACAGCACTACGGGGGGCATTGCAGCATGCGGCGTGTGAAAGACGCAAGGCACAAGACGCAGCACGGAGGAGCGGCAGGTTGCGCGCAGACAACGCGCGAGCCGCCCAAAATGGACCAGATCGAGGGGTTGCAGCAGAGACTGCCGACAGCCTACCATACAGAGATCGCACATCGTCGGCTGCCCTCGAAAACGGGCCACTAAGATGTAGCGGGCAGTATGAAATCTACGCACGCGCAAAGTGTGTGCAGGCCGCCCATCTCCTCTGTTCTAGCGGTGGATCTCCCGTGCAGCGTCGGCGCAGCACCGAATGGGAAGCGCCCAGGGAGGGAGGGGCAGGGGACGATGAGGGGAAGTGTGCAGAGCCGACATCCGAGGTCTTTTGTGGACGTGAGAAACGGCGAGGCGTTCGTGGGCGTCCTGTGTTGACGACTCCGATGCGTTGTGTTTACGCTGAAGCGTCAAGATGCCAAAATGCTTTGAAAAGAAGAACGTAAGAATAAAACGAACGGGGAGAATAGATCAAAGAACGATCAAAAAATGATCAAAACGACAAGACACAGCATCCTCAAACACACATGAAGACAAAGCCACCTCGCAAGACAATGCTGCCACCGCCCCGAGTTCCTTTTCTTCTCTTCTCTGTTAAATTTGTGAGACGTCGCTCCGTTCCGCTCCTCGCACGTGACATCACCATGGATGTCGCTTTTCCCGCAAATCCCCCTCTGAACGGCGTCTGCCTTTCGCCCTTTGTACGGACCATGAACAGAACGACGGACATCGTACGTCGCGTCAGGGACTACTTGCCTTTTCGGTCTTTGCACTGGAAACCCTGCCGACGCGCAAGAGCATTCCAAGTCCACAAATGTCGCCAGTTCTGATCCAGCCTTCCTCTTCGATTGCCCTGCCTGCATGATGCTGCAGCCCGTTCCCTTTCCTCCCGCTTGCAGTCTCTATTTCACACCACGTCGTTTCTAGGAACTGGGTAATATGCGGTTACGCAGTGCCGCAATACTGCAAAACCCACCAGCGTCGAGTCGCCCCCTGCCATCTCCCCATTCCCCCGCAAACAAAAGCGGCCGTTGGCTGCAATCTTGGCACAGCCACCAGACGGTTGGCATCCAATCGTCTTTTAGCGAGCGGAGTAGTAATCAATCCTGTACTGACAAGTCTCATCGGAGAATATATCAACCTCTAGTGACCCAATTGTAGCAGATGCCTCTTTTGAAAACTTGATAAATGAGGCTGTACACCGAGTAAAAAAAGCTGGCTTTCTTAGGACAATACACCCGCACTCATTCCCACTGCTGCCCAGCAACAGCCTCGAACGGCCGCCGTAGCTCTAATGTCAAGGCTTCTCTCTTCCCCCCCCCCCCCCCCCCGCGCCAAGATGGGCAGCGACAGCGACTGACGAAAGAGAGGCAATGGGCCGAAAAGAAGGAGACAGGCGAGAGATAGAGAGAGACGGCAGAAATGGGGAGCTTGTGGCACGGCCAAGCATACTGCGCAGAGGGAAGAAAGGTGTGGACGTCTTCCTGGCCCGGCGACCCGGCGACATCACCTCGTCACACCTGGCGGGAGAAAGAGAGTTGGAGGTGACAGGAGCCATATGCATAATAATATGTGTGCAATGCAACGAGGCAGAGCTGCAAAATAAGCTTGTTGAACGCACTGGCCGGCTCTCTGCCTGCTTTACCAGGCCGAGGGAACTGCGGCTTCTTGTCTCTCTGCTCCTGCTGCTGCTGCTGCTGCTTCAGCTCTTGTTTGTGCTTCTGCTGCCTCCGCCACTCACCACACTGCTGCTGCCTCCGCCACTCTCCCCTCTGCTGATGGCGCTCCTGCTGGTCCTGCTGCGGCCACCGCCACGCACAGATGGCCACAACAAGGGCCAGAGGAGACACCAAAATGGAGACATACGGCGGCGCTATGACGACCAGGGCCGGTTTTATTTTTGATGCGATGCCGTTACGATTGCTTGCGCAATCATAGACAGCTCGCTGCTGCAGTCGGAGCAGCCTCGCATTGAAAGGCGGCCCCACCGCGGCCCTCGCAGCAGCGTGAGCGACCGCCACCACGGCCACGCTGGGGATGGGGCGTAGGCATGGACTCGGAGTCGGACGATGCAAGGACGTAGCTGGACGACAACGTACAGCTTATGCGAGCGCTACTGTTGAATAAGCGACGGCTCATTTTTTTTCGAGAAGCGTGGGGGGCAGAGGAGGAGGCTCGTCCTGCCATAGCATGCGATGGCCGCGAACAAGCAAACCAGCCCGGGTCGGCCAGACGGAAGAGCCGTGCTGAGGCACTGTGTCCTCGTTGAATGCAGAATCAGCTCTCTCGTGACCATTGAAGCAGCTATTGTTGTCCGAAAAGAGGGGCGAGGAGAAAAATGAGAGTTTCCCCCCCACCAACGAAAATAAATGCTCACAGAAAACGCCTGCCCTCCGAAAGCTGCTCCTGCCATGGCCGCGTCCTGAATGCATTCGCTCCATTTAGAGCTCTTCATTCCTCAGCAGACGATGGCGGACTGCCTTTGTGTCTGGCTTCACGGCGAATCTCTCGGGGCCTTATATGGGACGGCCTCCCCTCCCCCCCCTCCCCCCCCCCCATCCTCGTCTCTTTTTCCTCCCTGTCCTTCTCTTGCCAATGCCCAAAGAGCAATAGGATGCTCGGCATCCGTTTCGCCGAGCTTGCCAGGCCTGTTCGCTGGACTGGCTGCCCAACAATTGTAGGCCTTGCAAAGGACTGCCGGCCTTTCAGCTCGAGCACCGTTCTCTCCTTCCCTCCTTCTTTGCTATAGACACGCCCTCCTGCCCCAACAAATCTACTCCTCGCCTGTTTCGGCAGAATTGCTCCTGCTGCTCTGAGCACTTGGGTTCTTGTGCGCCCAATGAGAAAAACAGGACGCCGTCTGTCACGCATCTATAAATACCCCCCTCCCCCGTCTTTTGCAAAACGTCCCCTTCTTCTTTTCTTATCCCCTCCTCTCTTCTGCCAACCATCTCCCTACTCCCTCTCTCTTTCTACGTCATTTCATGCTAACACCACCAGAAGCAACACCACCAGAAGCAACAGCAGCAGCAAAGCAGCAGCAACCAACAACAGCAACAGCAAAAGTATCAACAGCAGAAATAACTTGTCGGCCGGCAGCAATGACGTGTCGGCCGGCAACAATGACAGGTCGGCCGGCAGCACGATGAAACTGGTTGGTACGTTTGGCCCTGGCTCAGCCTGGGGTGGTCAACCATCCCCCGCCTGCCCCCCCTCGGACGCGACCATGGACCGCATCGCCGCCCTCCTGGAGAGGGTGGTCGTGGTCATGGAACGTCCGGGGCCTCCTTACCAGAAGGCCCTTGTGATCTTCGCTGGGGTGGTCATCCAAGTGCTGGCCCTTCTGACCCAATTTTTCGCGTGGCTGTACCCGCGGCCCCCGCTGGGGGCGGCAGCGTTGGCCCAGCGGGCGGAGACGGCGACGGCGGCGGCGGAGGCGTGGGCAGAGGCGGCCCAGCTGGCGGCGGCTGCGGCAGAGAGAGCCCAGAACGGGCCGCTGCGGCGGTCCCAAACCGCGCAGCGGCTCGGGGCCTCTTAGTGGGTGAGTCTATTGCTTTGTCTTCTGCCTTGTTTCACGCGCGCGCATACTTACACACACACACACACACACACACACACTTTGCACGCACATACACATACCACACACACACTACAGACTCACTGCACCAATTTTGGTCTTTTGGATCCAGGACGACAGACTGGCACCTTCGCGTGGTGTCCTGGGTGAGTACTTGCCTGCGTGCGAGGAAACCAAGACCAGTCAACCTGTATCTATTTGCTATGCAATGCCGTGTTCTCCCCCTACCGATTGCCGTATGGTTTGGTCTGTTTTTTTATTTGCCCGCCCAAGCCCTTCTCATCCGGCCGAACGCAGAAGAAAGGCTGCATTCCGGCTGTGACGCATTCAATGCAGGTTGACGATCGAGGCCGCAGTTGTCGATGCCATCTGCGCCGTCTTTGCTGCCTTTGCTGTCTTTGCTGTCTTTGCTGTCTTTGCTGTCTTTGCTGTCTGTGCCAGAATAGTATGACACCCCATATTCGGCGTAGTCGCAGTAGTCCCTAGCCATGTCTCTTGCTGTCCCACGCAAGGCTGCCAGAGAGTAGATATACTTGGGAAAAAGCGAGAGCAAACACTTCGCCACGTCCGGTGACTGAACTGCGGCCTGATGACCGATGAGCGAAATAATATTGCAAATGGGAACCATTACCGTATCTGTGCGCAACACGGACATCTGGTCAGGGAATCGACTTGAGCGGAGCACAGCTTGCATGTGGCATGTGTAGCCGAGCGTGCCGGCCAGGGCTTGAAAGCGGGAATCGGGCATGCGGGGAGTTGACGAGATCGCCTCGAGCATCGCCTCGCCCCCGGCAGCCACAACCTCAACCAGCAGCGCTACTGTCTCGGTAACGCCCTCGTCCGCGAGATTGGCGACCGCCGGTCCCCAGTCGACGAGCGTATAGAGCACTTGCCTTGCTTCTTCGGCTGCTCTGGCCCTGTCTTGGTCGCTGTACCTGTCGCAGTGCACGTATTTGCCGTCGACGACGTCGCAGTCATTTTTCAAAGACTCAGACGTGGGGTCCGCCTGGGACAACACCGCGTCAACCGTGGCTTTCAATGTGTCTCGGATGCCCTCCAACACCTCTTGGATCTCGGTGGCTGCTCTAAGAATGGCGGCACGAGCGGATGTCTCATCTTTCTGCTCCCCCTGCTGCTCCTGCTGCTCCTGCTGCTCCTGCTGCTCCTCCTTCTCCTCAACGCTCGCGAGCGTAAAGTCGCTGATCTCGGACATGGCAACGAGGGGGCTTCCGCGAAATGTGATTTGTTGATGGATGGCAGGATGTCGTTTTGTCTTTTTGTTGGCGGTTAACTGTAGTTGGAAGAACGTGTGTTACAGAAGCGAAAGTCAGACGAGGCTGCGTGGCCGCCCTCCTTTTTATACCTTTATATCTCCCCCTAAGAACGAGGCGTCTCTGAGTCATGAACGCGCGAGTCGGTTGGCGATTACTGTGTGACGTTGGCGACTTGGGCAGCTTGATGCGTTGGCCCGGCCTCACCAACAAGAAAAGTAACAACATACTGGCTTGTAAGCACTAGATGCTCATCTGCTCCCGCATGGCTTTGCAGACTGACTTCCTCTGTACAGAGTGTAAGATATACATCGCCGGCTGCTCCTCGAGCGTTTGTTACAAGCCGGTGACACAACAAGAACTGGGACTCTCGATCATTCGAGGGACGATGCAAGAAGCGTAGAAGCACAACAGGCGAACAGATTCACAGAACAAAACAGCAAAAAGAAAGAGAACAAAAAAGGAAAAAGGAAAAAAAAACGTACAGCAGCGGGTATTCGCTGGTCGTCACCGACCCAACTACTAATCCGCCGATCACTGGTTTAACTAGGGGAGAGCGGACGGGATCCCGTGCTTTCCAGTGTCTATGGCCGTACGTGGAAGAAACACCGCTAGACAGCTCCATAAAGGCTGGTCGTCTTCCCAAGTTCCCATGCCGGTAAAGCAGGATGTGGTTCACGTGCATCAGCACGTGACCGTTGAGAAAGCGCAGAACACCCCCCCAGCTCTTCTTTCGTAATTGTCCACGACTTGGACAACCCTCGAACGACGACGCCCGCAGACTGCCCCGAACACGACACACCCTGCCTCTTTCCGAACCCGATCCGTGGCACTGCTCCTTTCCCACCCCCCGACAGATCAGCCATTTGCCCAAGCAGCAGCACCCCAGAGACGGAGAGACGGCGAGTCGCGGGACCACCCCCCCAAACCAAACCTCAGCGCTCTGTCCTTTTGTCTGTCTTGGAGCGCGCATCGCGACCTCGGCGAGCAGCGTGCGGTCCGCGCAGACGCAGCTCCTTTGTCGGCTCTGGACTCGCTCACACGAAAGCAGGTGTTCCTCGGCTGAAAAGGCGTAAGGCGTACGAAAGTTTGGCGTGGCGCGTGCTGGCGGAACCAGAACGAAATCTCACGCGCCCGTCTTCGCCGCGACGATTGCGCTGACCTTGCGTTACCCCCCCTTCTCCGGACGGCCACTGTCTCTCGTTTAACGGCGACCTCAACCTCCCTGTTTCTTTGCCCCAACTACGGCAGAGGCACCACCGCATCCAGCGACAAGCAATGGCTACGGTCGCGTTCCAGACGAACGGCGCGTCGCCCACCTCGGCCACGAACGGCGCCCAGGTGCCGTCTTCGTCCCAGGAGAACCAAGGCTTCACACAGGCGTCCGCGGCTGCAGGGCCCTCCGCAGCACCATCACAGCAGCAGCCCTCTGCGCAGCATTCCACACAACCGCCACCGTCACAAGCAGCCTCGTCTGCTGTGCCCCCCGCCGCCGGCGGTGGTGCAGCACAACAACAGCAGCAGCAGCAGCAGCAGCAGCAGCAGCAGCAGCAGCCCGCGCCGAAACCGCGCGACGTCCGCACCATGGAGCTGCTCCTGACCGCCCAGGGCGTCACCGCCTACGAGGCCCGCGTGCCCCAGCTGCTCCTCGACTTCGCCTACCGCCACACCTCGGCCGTGCTGTCCGACGCCGTCCACCTCAGCGCCGACCCCTACACGTCGCACGCCGGCAGCCGGCCCAGCGCCGCCGCCGGCGCCGCCGCGTCCGCGCCGGCCAACGGCGACGCGTCCGTCAGCGCCAACGCCGTGCAGCTGGCGATTGCGAGCCGGCTGGCGTTCCAGTTCCGCGGCGGCGCGGGCGGCGCGGCCGCCGGCGGCGGCGCCAGCAAGGAGTGGCTGCTGGAGCTGGCGCGCGAGCGCAACAAGGTGGCGCTGCCGCGCGTGGGCGCCGTCGAATGGGGCGCGCGGCTGCCGAGCGAGCGCTTTGTGCTGTCGGGCGTCGGCTGGGGCCTGCGGGACGCGTGGGCGCCGGGCGCCGCTGCCGCCGGCGAGGACGACGAGGACGATGACGACGAGGAGGACGAGGACGGCGCGGGCCGGGGGGCGGACGGTGACGAAGACGACGACGACGACGATGACGAGAACGACGACGACGGTGATGGTAGCGATGCCGAGGACGGGGCGGACGGTGGTGGCGGCGACGGTGACGAGGACGGAGAGGCAAGGCGGCGGCGGCGGCGGCAGCTGCGACGGCAGCAGCGGCGGCTGGCCAAGCGGGCGGCGGCGGGCGGCGGCGCGGACGGCGATGTCACCATGGCGGACGGCGACGGCCCCGCGCCCGAGGACGTGGGCGGCGATGGGGTCGAGGGCGGCACGATCGACGACGTGTTCGAGGACGACGGGATGATGGAGGACGAGGAGATGGGGATGGAGTGAAGGCGGAAACGAGGAAGAGAGGGAAGAGGGGAGGGTGGAGGGGTGTTGGTTCCTTTTGATTTTCTTTCTTTCCTTTTTTTTTCTTTCTTCATCACTGGTCTATTTTTATTCATCTTTGTTATATTTTTACTTTACTTTTTGATAGGGGGGGAGGGAGTATCAGTCTCCCTTGGTCAAGGGAGTCAAAAGGGGGCTTGCTCCTGTCTGTGCACATCATCGCACAGGTACAATATAACGGTTCTCGTTGATAGATCCCAGGATAAAAATCAGAAGGGGTGGGGGTGGAGGGTTAGGTTAACGGCAAACAAAAGTTGATTGGGTTTGTCGCCTTTTGAAAAGGTGTGCTCGGTGTGGTATGGTTGATATGCGCAGTGAAGTCTAAAAGCAAACCAGAAACCAGAAACCAGAAACCAGAAACCACAAGACACAAAACACAAAACACAAAACGCCTCGCTATGCCCCGAAGTTGGTTTTTCGCCGAGAATAAAAGGAAGCCCCAAACTGTGCCTGGTACCCCTCCGCCTCGAGCTCCCATGGCCCTCTTTGGGCCAGACCCTCTCCAAGACAGGAAATGTCCCCGGCAGGATGGCCCGCCCCTTCTTTCAAAAAACCAGGCCTCTTCGTGGCTGGTCTACTGACAATGGTGTGTAGTAAAGGAAAGCCCCCTCTCCTTTTTTCGTCTTCGTCCCGACTCCTTCTAGTGTATCTTTTTCAGTCGTCGTGAGACTCGTCGGCGTCTTTGCGTGCCGTTTCCGTCACGCCTTTTTGTTCAGGGATGCTCGGTCTGTCGAGGACAAGGTTCTTCACGCCTGTGATCACCTCCGCAGCAATGTCTTCCGTCATCGTGCTGGAGCTGGACGAGCGGCGTTCAGGCACGGCAAGGCCGGTGCTCCCATTGGGTGTGGGCTCTTCCTCTTCCTCTTCCTCTTCCTCTTCCTCTTCCTCTGGGCCACGAGCCTCCTCGGAGGTCGGCAACGGCTCGTCGGCCGACGGGAGCAAGGGCACATGCACAGTATGGTTGTCCCTGTCGGCATTTCCACCGTGCACGTCGCCGTCGCCATGGCCGTCTTCGTCGTCGACATCGTCGTCGTGGTCCTCGCCGTCTTCGTCCTCGTCTTCGTCGTCGTAATCGTCCTCTTCATCCTCGCCTTCTGTACCGCCGGTCATGGTGGACTGCAGCATGTGGTCGTCGCCGTCGTAGTCGCCGCTCAGCACGCTCCCCTCGCCATAGTCGTCCATGGAGTTGTGGGAGATGTAGCTGTCCGCCATGCCGGCATCGTCGACATCGTCGACATCGTCCATCTCGTCGATCTCATCCTCGTCCGAGAGATCCTCTTCATCGGCATCATCGAACCGGCTGTCAAGCCGGTTCAACGCGGGCCGGCCCCGGTGGGTATGGGCATTGTCGTCCTCGGACTCGCTGTCCGAGAAGTCGTCGATGGCGAGCGGCTCGTCACGCCAATACCGGAAGTCTGTGAACTCCTCGCCGCCATCCTTGACAAGCATGCTCACGGGTGGGAAGTAGTGGTCGACAACCTCGGTGATGTTGACGTACGTCAGCTTCAGCTGGTTCAGGCTGAGGAGGTCCAGAGACACCTCGGCATTTGCGTTGATGGTGAAGATGCGGGTGCGCGGCACATCGACGGTGCGGTAGGAGATTTGGTCCGTCAGCCGGTTGCCGAAGCCGGCGTAAAAGGGGTGGCTGTTCGTGCCGTAGAGGTTGCGGATGTCGCGAAGCGTAGCCATCTTGAAGACCTCTGGCTTGCGCAGGTAGATCTCGCGGCGCAGCGCAGCCATGGTGCGGTCGGGCGAGAGGATGGTCGGACCTCGGGGCAGCTTGTAGCCGCCTTGCGTAATGCCATGGACGTACGTGCGTGTTGTGTCGGCCTGGCCGACGGAGCGGCTGGTGAGGTACATGATGTTGTACCCGTTGGCAGCAATGTCGCTGTAGAGCTTGGCAACGCCGGCGTGGGTCCAATCGCGGCCGATCATATTCAGCACGTGGCCAAGAGCATCCGACTTGGTAATGGTGCCGTCAATGTCGGAGATGACAACGGGGGTTTCGTGCTTCCACAGGTACATGAAGGCAGAGCACGTGGCACGGTTGACGGTGAAGCTCATGGTGTTCTCGCCGGGGGTCAGGCACAAGGCCTTGAGCTGATCACTTGTCAACCGCAGCGTTTTGGCGTAGTTGCGGTTCGGGTCGCCGACGGCGGCAACCGGGCCGGGAGACGAGGGCGGTGTCTGGCCCATCTGGCCGACATCCGACTCGGAGCGACGGTGGTGCGAGGGCAGCTGGGGCGCCGAGTTGGAGCTGTCGTCGCTGTGGTATCCGGGGTCGGAGGCAGCGTCGATGGCGACCGCAGGGCTGCCGTTCATGCCCGAAGACTCCATGACGCGCCGCATCGCTGCCTCCTTGGCCTCCTCGCTGCTGTAGATCCACAGATTGCCCTGCTCGTCCATGCCGAACAGGGCGCCAACGTCGTAGTTGCCCTGCAGCTCGTTGGAAAGCACGCGCCGTGCGAGGATCTCGGCCCGGATGGCCTCTTCCTCGCTGTTTTTGAACCCAGTCATGTCCAGCATCAGGTCGCCGGAGTCGGTGACGCGGCTGGGGATGTTGACGGACTCGAGCTCCTTTGACAGGGTGTAGGCGCGCTCGATCGCCTCGACGGGGGCGAGGGGCGGCGGGCTGTTTGAGCGCTCCGACAGTTTGGGGCTGCTGTTGGCCTTTTCCCGGTCGACCGAGTCGTCTCGTCGCGGCCCGTCGACAATGGAGGGGTGGCGGCGCGTGGCGTTCTGGCGCAGAAGGTCGTCGCTGTGGGCTCGGTGTGTGAGGGAGGACCAGTCGCCGGACCGGGGCCGGTCGGCGTAGATTTCGGGGGACGCGGAGAGCGGCGTCAAGAGGCCTAGTCCCGAGTCAGTAACAGCGTGGCGCGCGGAGGAACAAAAACAGACGAAAACGAAACCGGGCATACCATTTTTTTGCTGCGCTGTTTTGGAGGGCTGGTTGATGCCGGTCGGCAGCGTGCGCGACGTCAGGGTGGCCGAGCGCGGCTTGCCCGACTCGATGTCGAGAGCGAGGTGCGACGGCTCTTGCAGCGACAGAAGGGCGGTCGTCGCGGGCGACGGGGACGCGATCTGGGGGCCCAGGGACGGACTGCTGGCCGGGGACGAGATGGGCGAGGTCTGCATGCTCTGGGGGATGTCGTCGGTGGTCTCGAACACGAAGAAGGCCTCGCCGCCCTCGCCCAGCTTCATGGAGTAGTCCTGGCGCACGCTATTGACCTTGAACTCGACCTTTTTCTCGTAGGGTCGCAGCAGCGAGAACTTGCCGAAGCGGACGTGGAACGGCGAGCACATCAGCGTGCCGTCCTCCTGCTCGACGACGATGACGTCGATGGCGCCGCTGAGGGTGGCTGGGTTGATGGAGTTCCATGCTGTCGACACGGAGTCGCTCAAGTTGCGAACGTACTGCATGTTGGGGGTGTTGGAGGGGGAGAGAGGGGGGAGAGAGGGAGAGAGAGGGAGAGAGAGGGAGAGAGAGACAGACACACACGGAGAGAGAGAGTGGGAGAGAGAAGAAAAACAAAGGTTAAGAATGCCGCTGGTCGACGCCTCGGGACAGGAATGCGGCGGCAGGCAATCGGGCGGCAAATAGCGAGCGAGGCCAACGATGCGTCGAAGCGAACAAAAGACGATGCAAACGCAAAGCAGACGAGAAAGCCCCAACAACGTTGCAGACAGCCCGGACGGTTGCGGACGGTTGCGGACGGTCGGATTCTGTTGTGAGCGGGGAGAAGAGGCAGCGAAAAGACGTTGAGGGACCAGCAGCCCCCAGAGATCCGAAAGTGGGGCCTTTGGTTGGGCATGTGGTGTCGGCACAGGAGAGCTACAAGGCGGGAAAGTGCATATGACGCTGCTGCGTTCGTCGGCTTGGGGGCGCCTTCCTTCTTCCTGGCTGGTGGCTGTCGGGACCAACCCTGCTTCGGTGGGGCCAGGCCAGGCCAGGCCACTGCCTTCCCTGCGCCTTCCAGCTGATGGGCAAATGCGGAGCAGCCGCTGGCCCTCTGGACCGGCTTATTACTGTTAGCGCGCTTTCCCAGCAGTCATGAGGGCTGGGGCCTGGCGCGCTTGCCCCGTTTGTTTTGTTGGGGTCAGCACCTTCCGCAGTTCAATCCTGCACCCCGTACTCCGTAGCTTTCAATAAGAGTCACGGCTTCATTCATCGAAAAGCGGCGCGTGGACCGAATACGCGAACAGAACACGGCATTTTCCTACGTTGACGCCTTGTCAATTCTTAAACCCTCCCTCCACCGCCTTCCCTTTCCGTGGTTCTCTCGTTCTCTCGTTCTTTCGTATGCGGCGTGTGTGTTGTTTTGGCTGTTTGGTGAGAACAAATACGACCTGTCGTGAATCGTGTGTGACTGTGGTGACTTGGCCTGCGACCCGGAGGCCAGGAGCAGATTGGAGGATGAGGTTTCTTTCCATAAGGTTCGTTCTAGTTTTGGCGGCTTCTTAATCCTGGAAGCTGTGAAAGCTGTGGAAGCTGTGTTGTCGTGAGGCTCGTGGACTGCGAGCTCACTGTGTGAAACCAATGAAGAGGCTTGGGATGAAACATGAAGCTTCTTAACATGACAAAGTGGACGAAGCCGGCGATGAGGGGGCCTCTGTTCCAGACTGCAGACGGGAGAACATGATGGGGAGTTTTGATTGTACAGAGAGAACGGAACATTTCCTAGGTTTGGTCTGACTACCCGTCGTAGATGAACAAGGAAAAAGGAAGCAGAAGAAGACCAGGCCTATGAAGCTACTGTAGCCCACACGACGACTGCTTAAAGGCTAGGGACGACAGGAGATGGCTCGCTACAAAGGAGGCCTGCTTTTCCTCGACGCCCAGAAAGCCACATATATGTATTGCGTCTGCGATGCCACACGAAACCCTCACTTCCCCCTGCGAACCCCTGCCGTCGTTGGGCGTGGAGTGACCTCGAGGACAGCGTGTCCATCCCTCTTGTTCGCTGTAGTGCGACCTGCCTACGGGTCGTATGCGACCGCCTCGATCTCGACCAGCATCTCCGGCAGGGCCAGCTGCGGCACGCCGACGGCCGTCCAGATGGGTCGGTGCTGCGGGAACCACTTCTCCAGGTTCTTGGTCATGACGGCCATGGCGTCTGGCGTTGTCTCTATGCGGGCATGGAACGAGCGGATGCTAAACACCTGAACGAGGCCCTTGCCGCCGGCAGCCTTCAAGGCGAGGTCCACGTTGCGGAAGGCCTGGTCGACCTGCGTGTCGAGGTCGCCGGCCACGGAGGGCGAGACTGCCTCGGGGTCCCAGCCGCCTGGCAAGGGATGGTTAGCGGGATGAGCGAAGAGCGAAGAGCGAAGAGCGAAGAGAGAAGAGAAGAGAGCGGGACGGGATAGCAGGCAGTGTGTTCGTGCGGTGGGACGGAGGCTCACCCTGGCCGGAGATCTCAATGCGGTCACCAATCCGCACTGCCTGGCTGTAGCCCAGGTGCTCGCGCGCGAAGCTGCCAAAGCCTTCGTAGTTGGAGTATTGTAGATCCATGCTGTGCGGCTGCGGAGAGGCGTGGCTAAACAACAGCTGGGCTGGACTGAAGTGCCGAGAAGGAAAAGCACCCGTTGCCTGTTCTCTGCCTCTCGGGCGACATGGTCTGCTTTAGTATCATACCGATCGAGGAAAGCGGCGCCTCGAGAAAAGAAACGGACCGACGGCATCTCGGAACAGAGAGCGCAGCTCGTCTGCCGGGCTGCTGCGGAAAGCTCCGAGGATCGCAGCCGGGAAGCTACCAGATTGGAGCTACCGGGAAAGCTGTCTGATACTGACGTCGGGAAACGTGAGCAGGATAAGGCTGCCCAGATAAAGTTTTCCGGTTTTCCGGTTTTCCGGCAAGGCTAAGACGACGTCTTATCACCCGCAACATCGCCGGCGACACCGTCGTATCAGCGCCTCAGCCAGCCCGGGGCCGCCTCCAGAACCATTTGTGTCATTTGTGACGTATGAATTCCGGGCCGCCGTTGACCCTGTCCTATCTACCACCCGTATCACGCGTGCAGGCCAACCTCGCGATACGCCGGCGGGAAACTGCATGTTTGGCCGTGGCATTCAGCCCAGCATGGACCGCAGCAGCATCGACGGCCGGCCGTACCGGTCCCACGTGCACCCGGCTTGCTTTGCCTGCCGGGCGCGCAAGTCACGGTGCGAGACAGGGCCGGCACATGCTGCCTGCGCCTTGTGCGAGGCCCACGGCACGCAGTGCATCTTCCCGCCGGCCGCCGAACGACGCCGCCAGAGAGCCGACGGCACCGGCGCAGGCCGTGCCAGGCGAAGGGGCCCCGCGTCCGCACACACGCCCGGGCACACCGCCAGCAGACACGGCACGTCGTCCACGGCAGCATCGCCCTCGGCCGCGGTGCCGCCGGCGGCTGCCCGCATGCGCTGCCCCTCGTCGGCGTCGCCCACTCTGTCGCAGCGCGTCCTGCAGACGTACACGACGCCCCGGAGCGACCTGCGATACGCGTCCGGCAGCGACGAAACCGCCGCAGATCCCACGGCCGACGCTCGGCCGTCGCCGTCCGCCGGCAGTGCGCACAGCGCGCTCTCGGCCATGATGGACATGATTGCGCAGGCCAACGAAGGCAGCTCGCAGGTCGTCAACCCGGCCATCGCCGACGACGACCGCGTCTTCCAGGAGTACCTCTGCGCCTCGCTGCCGGGGAAGAGCCGCCGCATGGTGCGCTTCCATCTCGACGCCGACCGCCGCAGCCGCCCCCAGGTCCGCCCCATCCTCTTCACCGTCGTGCCCAAGCGCGGCCAGCGCGAGTCCGAGAGCCGCTCGCTGGCCGCCGCGAACTGCGCCGCCATCGAGTCGCTCATCGCGCCCTTCCAGCACGATCTGGTCGATCTGTGAGGCCCCCCGGGCCAGTGTGCCCCCCCCTCCTCGGCACCCACTTCGTACACTTTCACACCCCTACAGTCTAGGCCTGTGGCTAATAACGGCACAGGTTCTTTGACAAGATAAACATCTGCTTCCCCGTCTTCGACGAGGTGCTGTTCCGCCGCGTCGTCGCGGCCAGCAAGGCCAACATCGCGCCAGGCCTGCTGTCGTCGCTGTACGGGAACGCGCTCACCTTCTGGGACACGTCGCCGCGGCTGCGCAGCGTTGCCTGCCCCGAGCTCCGTACCGTGTGGATCCAGGCCGAGGACGCGATGAACGCGGAGCTCAAGGCCACGCCCGACATCTCCAGCGTCGTCACGTTCATCCTGAACATCAGCGGCCGGCCGAGCACGCACTATCTGGGCAACAGCGCGATGATAGGCATGGCCGTGGCCCTCGCCAACGCCCTCGGCCTGAACCGCGACCCCTCCGAGTGGAATCTGTCGCCGTCCGAGAAGATCTTCCGCATCCGCATCTGGTGGCTTCTCGTCATCTGCGACCACTGGCAAGTCTTTCTTCTCTGATCCGTCTCTCCTGCCGTGCCGCTCCGTGTCCTGCCCTGGTCGGCGGCCTCCGCTCGCTCAGCTCGCTAACCCCCAGGACAGGTGCAGTCTGGCCTACGGCACGCCGCCTCTGATCCGCCGCACGCAGTACGACGTCCCCGCCCTCGCAACCGACGACATCGTCCCCGCCGGCGCCACCGCCGACCACGTGTCTGCCGCCTCGTGCTTCGTCGCGCTCGCCACGCTCACCGAGGTGCTCGGACACTGTCTCGAGCACGTGTACCGGCTGGACACGGACGGTGGCAAGCCGCCGCTGCCGGCCGACACCGCAGTCTTCGACCTCGAACGACGCCTGGCCCAATGGGAGGACACGCTGGGCGACGACTTGCGCCGCCTGGTCATCCGTGGCACGCGCCTGGTCGGCCCCGGCGCCGCCAACCTGCGCCTGGCCTATCTGTCTGTCAAGCTGCTAATCTGTCGCGCCCGGCTGGACGGGGGCGGAAAGGAGGCGACAGCGGCAGCCACCGACGAACACGAACACGAGCACGAACATGAACATGAACACGACGACGCCGACGCGCCGCACTACCTCCAGGCGCGCCGCGTGTGCGAGGAGATTGTCGACTTTGTGCGCGAGCTCGACGAGAGCCACCTGCGCGACTTCTGGATCCCCGCCCTCGCCTTCTCGCTCACGTCGGCCGTCACATTTCTCCTGCGCAGCGCCCTGCTCGCGCGCGGCCGTGTGCACAACGCGCCGCTCCGGCTGGCCCGCGCCGCCATCGACACCCTGCACGCCCACCGCCGCAGCCACGCCTGGGACATTGCCGACAACTGCCTGTCCAACTGCAGCGACCTGGTGGACAAGATCGAGGCCGCCTGCCACGTCTTGTCCACCACCCCATCGTCCTCCTCGGACGACAGCGCCACCGCCTACGCAGCGGACCGACTGCTGCCGGACCCCATTCCCGTCGACATGGACATGGACCGGGCCGCTCTGAACGGCCTGTTTCCGGGCTTCTTTGGGGCGTTCTAGTGAGGGGTTAGGGGGGGGGGGGGGGGGGGGGGGGGGGCCCCCAAAAAAAAAAAAAATTTTTTTGCCAAGGGCTTTTTTTTTTTACAAGCAGGGAAAATAA
>JADHKO010000216.1:0-45612 GCA_019925425.1 Ophiostoma pallidulum | reverse complement strand
GGACAGGAGAGGAGGGAGGGAGCGGGGAGGGGGGGGGGCAGGAAGAGGGGGAGAGAGCCAGACACGCCAGACATACCTTGAGTGGAAGCGCGTCAGGTGGCCCGATTTGAGAGCCAGTGCATCATTCGTCTCGATGAGTTCACCAAGCATGTTGGCAATCAGCACAACTACGTCCTCCACAGCACAAAACTCGTACTTCTCGGGCAGCAGCTTGGGCGGCGCAGCCTCGGGTTTGGCCCGTTTCGTGGTGCTCGGCGTGCCAGGTGCGGCCGACGGCGATGATGGACGATCCGATGCAGCGGCCGGCCCGTCCTCGCCACTACCGCCCTCTTGCGTGGACGGGCCCTGTGTGTGTGAGCTGCGGCGCTTCTGGGGAGACGAATGTGGCTGTGGTGGTTGGTGTAGCTGCTGCTCCTGCTGTCCGCCCACCGGCGGTTCTGCCGCAGAAGGAGGGGGTTTGCTGCTCGGGGTGGCGGCTGTTTTCGACGCTGGTGGGGGGGCGCGCCGGGCCTGTGAAGGGCCGTTCTGGTGCTGTTGTGCACCGTCAGTCTGTGGACGGTGACCGTTGGCGACGGCCGTGCCACCTCCGGCGTGGTCGACGCCTTGCTCGATGCCGGGCTCCATTGGTATAGGCCCGGGCGTCGGCGGCAGCTCGCGAGGCGTCGACTGCTGTGAGGAAGTGTGCAGAGAGGACGAAGCGCCAGCCGCGTGTGTATGCGAAGGCACGGGCTGTTGACGGAGGGGGTGGGCGGCGTAATCGAACGGCTCCATGGGTGAGTACTGGGTCGCGGCGTCTACGGCCACATATCGCGGCGGCGAGCGTAATACCTGGGGGCCCGTGAGCGGCACGGCCAGGGGTGTGGCCGGCTGGGCGGCGTGCGACAGCGCCGGGGATGAGGGCAGGCCAAAGGGAGAGCCGGAGGAGGGGGAGAAGGAGGAGGAGGAGGAGGAGGAGGAGGTGGTGGTGGAGGAGGTGGTGGCGACAACAGGCTGCGCGGCTGCGGCGCTCACGAGCGGCGACGAGGAAGAGGACGGCCGCCGCGCTGAAAGGGCGCCAGGAGCAGCAGCGGCCGGGATCCGGGATGGTGAAAGGCGGGGCGAGAGGGAGTGCGCATAGTGGAAGCTGTGGATGCTGGGGGAGGCATTGGCCGATCGTGTCGACATGGCGCGCAAGAGGGCATGACCTCGCTCTGGAGAGAAAGAGGGTGGGTAATAATAATTTGTGGCCGTTTTTGGCCGTTTTGGGGCGTCCGCAATTTTTGGCGGTGGTTTTTTGGCCGGGCCTTGCCTTCCTTTGCAAATGGTCTCGCCCCTTTCCAATCGTGGGCCGGCGCTGCTCGACCGGCTATGCGGCCTTTATGTATGGGATTTTTTTTTCTTCGCGGAAAGCAGGAACGGAAGGGTGGAAGGCGAGGAGGATGAGGGATAGCGTTGTCAGCAGGGGGACAGTTGCTGTTAGCTGGTGGAGTCAGTCGCCAGGCGCCACTCCCCAGGATCCCAAGGCAGGAAAGAAAGACTCTGGCCGATGTCTCGTAAAGAACAGTCGAGCGATGAACAAAGGCAGGACTAAGCGGTGTTTGTAGAGAGGCATCGCAGGCCTCGATATCGGGGGGACGGCCAGGGCGGGGGGAGAGACATGTGTCACCTTCGAGCGAAGTGCTGCTTTCTTTTTGTTTTCTTCTTTTTTTTCTTTTTTCTTCTTTTTTCTTTTTTTCTTTTTTTCTTTTTCTAGCCCTGTAATTACAGCGCATTACAGGGTCATTGCGCGCCTGCTCGCCATTGCAGGCTCCATTGCGAAAAGTGGGCCGGGTGGCTCCCGATTGCCATGTGGCCAAACTGCTGGGCCGCTGGGCCCAGCCAGCGCAGTGCGTGACCGATCGCTTGTCTGCTGTCACGATCCCACCGTCTAGAGGAGGGACAGACGACGGAAAGCGCCCGGTTGACGCATGGGAACCCGACGTCGTAGGCACAAGTACCCTACGGCATGTGTCTGCGCAGCATCTCGTCTGCGGTTACACAAAGTCTATCGCGCCCATCAGCCTTCTAACGCTCTTCCCTCTAACGCTCTTCCCTCACCGAGCCCTTGCTCTAGCCCAACTACAGAGCACAAGCTCTTTCTCCGCTCAGTGGGTGGCCCGCTTCCGGGCACCGTCCAAGCACACCCAATGGCCGTCGGCCGGGGAAGGGGCGGCGGTAGCCGGGGTCCCTTGGTCCTTGGGCCTGGGCAGGGCAAGACGACACCGCCAGACCGATGACAAAAGAGTCCATGTATCTGGCAAAGTGTGGTCGGATAGGCAGCACGAGAGCAGGCTTTCTGAAGGTAATACGATGTGTGTCTTACACGACGACGACACAACAAAAACGACAAACTCCCAACAAAGAGGACGAAGAGGTAAAAGAGGAAAAAGACAACAGCTGTGGGGGATCTGGGGGGCAAAAGCACAGGGCTCGCCCAGCTCGGATATCTTGCGGAGTACGGAGTACTCTGTATCTTACAAAAACGATTAGCCTGTTCGCCGTCGTGGAAACCTTGGGTCAACGGACAAATGAGCGTTCGCCGATCGGGGGCGTGGCCTCACTCACTGGCGTCCAGACGTTGAAGCACGGATACAGAGCAAAGACGACCAGTGCATTGACACGGTCTGCACAACAACACCCAACAATACGGAGTACAGAGACGGCCCGAACACAACTGACTTTCTTTGTGTTCGACTTTGGCGGAGCGCAGGAGAGAGAAGAGAAGGTGGGTGTATTACGTAATATGCCTCCAGCCACAGTCACAAGGCTGGAGTGGCTGTGCAAATTTTGGACGTCGTGCTCGGAAAGAAGGCAGAAGAAGGCCCGTGGCGCTTTCCACAAGCCCCTGGGTCGACTAACGGCACGCGAGCGTCGAGGTTGCCAACAAATTCCGTCAAAGCCCATGCGCCAAAGGCTCTTTTGCTTCGCTTCGCACGGCACCGCTGCAGCCAGACTTATATGGCCACCTCTTCCACTCTTCTCAGCGACATTCAACGAATGTGAACGCCCCCGAAGAATATCGTACGGCTGCTGATTTCCAGGTCCCGCGCCAGCAACGATCAATGCTCCGAGCCGCCAGCATTGACATCACGAGCATCGCGAGCATCACAAGCATCTCGAGCATCACGGGCATCGCCGATCCCTGCATTTTGCACCGATACCACCGTCCCCCTTTGGCGAGCGGCGACGAGCGGCGGACCGCCTAGGTCTTGGCAAAATGGTGCTCCTAAGCCAGAATGTCGCCATCCTCGACAACCTTCGGGCCGCCCAGTCCTTCGCGGCGCAGACGGAGGCGCTGCGCGCCCTGAAAAATGAGACGGTGGGCCACGTCATGAAGAAGGAGAAATGGGTTGAGCTCGGCGCGCTGCGTCCGATCGTCAGGGTCATCCTGCCCGAGCGCCCCGCACACTGGTCGGCCGGTGACAGCCGGGGCAGCCGCCACGACGCCCGTGGGGGGCCGAGCAGTCGCCGCCTGTCGGCCGCCACGCCTCCGGACAATCTCGCAGCAGAAGACCTTGCGCACCTACAAGCGCTCGAGCTGCTCGGTATCTTTGCGAGCGGTAAGCAAAATCCTTTGTGTGCCATCGCGCGCCCCAGATGGGGGAGGGGGGGGGGGGCAAGAGACCTTGCGCGCATCTTCTAACACATGGTTTGCAGGCGGCCCGGCCTTCCTCGCACCGCTCCACGCAGCAGGTGCCCTGCCGGCAGTCCTCGCCTACATCGACCCCGACGCAACCCACCCCCGGCTCGTATACGCCGCTCTGCGGACCATTTCCAGCATTGCAAATGCCGCGCGGCTTGTCAGTGTTCCCGTGTCGTCGCCGTCGCCCGTCACCGTCCGATCCCTCGCCGACATGGTTCTCGCCACCCCCCACCTTCACGCATTCTACAACATCATCGTCGCGGCTCCGCGTGCGTGGTGGACCGAGGCGATCACAAACGCGGCCGTGTCTCTCATCAGCCCGCTCTGCTGCGAGCCGCGCCACCAGGTCGCGCTGGCAAAGGCCGGCGTCCTCGATGCACTCGCTGTCAAGGTCGCCAGTTACGTTGTTGCGCAGGGCCAGGTTGTGCCCGGCGCCGACATCGTCGCCGAAAAGGAGGGCCTGCGTGATGCCTTGCCGGGACCGGCAACGCCCAACTTGGACATTGCTGCCGTCATGGACGCCGTCGCAGCCATCTTGGGAGACTCCCGCTTGCGCGCGTGCATGCTGCTCTCGTCGCCGGCCGTCCTGGCCATCTTCCCCCAGATCGAATTCGAAAGCTCGGTCACCGACGACATCTACGCGCCGTGGCAAGCTCTGAGTATGGGAGGGCTCAGCAGCTTCGACCAGCAACCGCTGGGCGCGCTCGACTTTCTCCTGCCCGCTATCCCCTCGCAGCAGACTCGATCGCACCTGTCGCACAACTCGCCCTTCCCACCCCTCGGTTTGGGCCTCTCCCGCGAAAATCTCCCCGGCCTTGCCCGTCAAGAAAGCAGCGGAAAGCGGGGATTGGGCCAGCAGTCGTTTGCATGGAGTACCCATGGCGGGTCGGGGGGATGGAACCCGGCGGCCGGTCTGAATTCCGAAGGATACGGGGAGGAGCCAGAGAGTCCGATGGTGCCGTGGCTGATTCACCTGGTACGGTCTACGTCTGGAATTGAGCGGCTGGCGGCAGCGTCGGTCCTCACATCGGTCTACAAGGCTGGGTTTGCGAGCAAGGCACGAGAGGCAGCCATGGCTCTCTTGGTCGTTCCCCTGCTGCTGCGGATGCTGGACGGGGCAGCAAAGGCGGCTGCAAACCCCAAGTCGGACGACAACGGCAGCCGAAGCCATTCCCGCTCTGGCTGGAATGCCAACGACGACACTGCTGCGGCCAGTCAGCAGGCAATTACAGAGACCGCCCTGGTGGTCCTGGCACGGCTGGTTGCTAACAGCGATGTGCTGCAAAAGGCTGCTGTGGATGGGAACGCTATCAAGATCTTGGCCAGGCTGCTCAAAGAATCCTACGAGCCCGTTCCCGTCCGGTCCACCCCGCGGCCGTGGAACCCAACGCCAACCTCGTCCGCCAACCCCACCCGGGCAGGGACACCGGTCACCGCTGTGCGCAGCACGAAGAGCTCTATCGAGGACCAAATGGGCGATGCGGCCGTCGGCGGCGGCCGCGGCGGCAGCAGCAGCAGCGAGGACCCAGACAGCCCATACTTGCTGGCGGTGTCGAGCAAGCTGGGCCCAGCCGGACAAAACAGCCTGCTGGCCTTCCGGATACGACTCCGTGAGGTGACACTGAAGGCGCTGACGTCTCTTCTCGCGGTCAAGTACGAATACCAGAAGGCGTTTGTGGAACAGGAGGCCATGGCCTACGTCGTGGCGTCTCTCAACCCGACGCCATCGAAGCCCCGGGGCAGCAAAGACAAGACGAAGACGGCGCTCAAGGACGCGGCTATGGACGGGACCGACAACGACGAGTTTAACCCCGAATATGGGCGCAACCCGGTCGGCGTGCTAGTGGCCGCGTGCAATTGCGTCCGTATGTTGTCGCGGTCCATTGCCATTCTGCGGACGACGCTGGAGGACGCCGGCGTGGCTGCGCCCGTTTTCCAGCTCTTGCGGCACCCAAACATTGATGTTCAGATTGCAGCCACTGGTGTGGTGTGCAATTTGGTCACCGAAACCAGTCCGATGCGAGACGTAAGCTGAACCCCCCCCCCCCCTCCCCCCCTGGTACTGTTTTCTTTTCTTTTTCAGCTATCGCAGTATGCATACCACGTACTAACCTATGAAAAGCGCTACGCCGAGGCTGGTGTGATGAACATTCTCTGCGCGCTTGCGCACTCACAAAATGCACCGCTCCGCCTCAACTCCCTCTGGGCCCTCAAGCATTTTGTGGATGGCGTTGAGCCAGACATTAAAAAGGCGTGTCTCGAACGGCTTGGGTCCAGGTGGGTGATGCAGCTAATCGATCCTGACTCGGAGAGCGATTCGGCTGCGGCCTTCTTTTCACGCCCAGACGGCTACAAGAACAGTGCGGCAGCGACGGCGGCGGCGGCGGCGGCTGCGGCGGCGACGGCTGCGGCAGCCAGCTCTGTGGACGGTGGCATGGACGAGGACGTCGAGATGGACCGGTCCGACGACGAAGCGGAGGAGGGAGATGGGGGGCAGGAAGACGAGGAGGAGGGAGGAGGCAGGCAGGGCGGCGGTGCGAGCGTGAGGGCCACCGCGGCAAACGCCAGCGGCAGCACGGGCAACGGCTACAATCCGTGGACGGGGAGCGCAACAGCCAGCGCCTTTGCAGCGCTGGGCCCTGTGGGATCGCCGTTGTTGCAGCGGGCCCGGTTTCCCCGGACAAGCCACGAGCGCAGTCGCACCGGGCGGCTGCGGCAGGCAGAAGCCAAGATCGCTCGGCTCCGCGAGATGGAGCTGAGCGCGCAGGCGAAGAGCCCAAACGACGATGTGGCGATCCAAGAGCAGGGGCTCAACTTTATCCGCAACTTGATTGGGCCCGGCTCGTGCTCGCCGACCTCGTCGTCAGCGGGGGCGGCGGGGGCGGCGACGCGGGACGCAGACAACGAGGCGACAGAGATGATTGATTATCTCTTCCAGGAGATTGGGCTGGAGCGCCTGTTCCAGGTCCTGCTGTCCAAGCTCAAGGCCAGAGTTCGGCCGCCGCGCTTCCCGACACGGCCAATCCACCGCCCAGTACGTGCGGCGGCGGCGGGAGGCGACGGCGGCGGCGGCGGCGGCGGCGGCGGCGGCAGCAGCGCGGCCACCTCCACCCCAGCCACGATTGCCGGGTCTGCCAGCAGCAGCAGCAACAACAACAACAACAACAGCAACAACAGCAACAGCAACAACAACAGCGGCGGCGGCGGCGACACCGTCCTGCGGGTGCAGCAGCCACGGGCCAAGATCATCGAGGCCGTGGTGTTTATCCTGGTGCACATCTCGGCAAGCGTGCCGCGGCACCGGCAGCTGGTGATTGTGCAGACGGAGCTCCTCCAGGCGCTGATCCTGCAGTTTGCGAGCCGCGACAAGGGCGTGCGCTTGGCGTTGTGCCACCTGGCGACGAACCTGACGTGGCGCGACGACCACATGGACACGCAGGCGGCGGCATCGCGGGCCATGGAGCTGAAGCGGCTGGGGTTGATGACGCAGCTGGAGGTGCTGCAGGCCCAGGACGTGGAGCTGGACGTGCGGCAGCAGGCCAAAATGGCAGTACACCAGATGGGGGCGCAAGCTGCGCTCTAGGAGGACGAGGACGAGCCGAGGACGAAGACGAGGAGGAGGACAAAGAACCATTGATGGGAGCGAGGAGCGCACGTTTTTTTTTTCTCTACAAACTTGGTGGCGTATGGCGAACCGCAGCCCACATTGGTTCGCCGTCGGAAGACGCAGCCGGCCAGGGGGGCTTGATCCGGCCTGGCCCGGTCCGACCTTTTTGCCTGGCCCGACCTTTCCTGGACTTTGTCCTCCTGTTGTGCAAAAAAAAGCGTTTTGGAGAGGGTGTTCGGATTTTTTTTTCCCTTTTTTTTGCAGCTTCTTCTTCTTTTATTCTTCTTTATTCTACCTTTTTGTTTGCTGTAGTAAGAAGCCATGCGCGGGTAGTCTCGCCAGATCAATGACCGGAGAAGATTGTGTCTCTTTTGTTTTTGTAGTCTTTCTTTTCTAGGAGAGAAGAACTGCCAAGCCCGGCCACTGCTATTCTGCGCACAAGCCGGCGGCTCGTGTCACATTGCTTCGGAGAGCGCTTCTCGTCACACCGGGTCTTGCATTTTACTTGCTCTCGACGTCGGAAGACACGGCGGCAGCACGGTTGAACGGAGCACTCTCCCCCCTCTTTCGAACAAGAAACCAAATCAGGTGCAGGAGATGAAACCGGCAGAACAGAGCACGGAGCAAATGCCCAGCTTTCGGGACTTTGGGCTTGCACAACAGGTAGAGAACCGGGGGGTGCAAAGCTGTTGGCGTCCATTGATGTCCCTTTCTTTTCCTCGGACTTTGAACTACTCGGAGATTCGGCGCGTGCTTTTTCGTTTGGAGTATGAAATGTCAGAAAATTCTTTCTCTCTCTTCTTTTCCCCCTTTTCGTCTCACCGCCGGCCACTTCACCGTAGGAGAGGCGGTCGCATGATGATGAGATTTCCTGTCCGCCGCTTTTCTTTTGTTCTCTCTCTTCCAAGGGCCCCTCCCCCACTCCCCCTCCCCCCCTTTTCCATATACGGAGCAACAAGAGGGGAGGACGGCGACGGTCTGCATCTCCCCTTGCTTGAACCTTGACCATTTCTTCTTTCTCCAGTCCCGAACTCACGTCGGCCGTGTGCGTCTACCGCTCATCACCTGGTCCGAGAGCTACACAAGAGGCCAAACGGCGGTATGGATTATCCTACGGACTGGCCTGTGATGTGGGAAAGTCGAAGTCGGCGTCGGCATCGGCGTCCCACGAACATCAACGAATACCAGGACGCCCCCCCCCCAGTCGATGCTACACGAGCGGTCATAACACCTCTCCCTTTGCTCCCCCTCTTTTTCCCTTCTCTCTCCTCGTCGAAGAATTCCGCGTGTAGCCGCCGGGATGCGGGCGAAGTTCCGAGAGATTTGCACCGTACCAGCCGACGTTGCAGTCGTGCACTTCATGAGAGACTCTTTTTGTCCGACTTTGCTGTTCTGTGCCGATGGTTCTCTCTGCCGTCTTTCTTTCTCTTTTCTTTCTTTTCTCTCTTGAGTTGCCCAAGTGCAGCGAGAAGCAGGCCGTTCCAATCGCCGACGGAGGGGTGGTCGGAACGTCCATGGTCGTCTGGGCGCAACTCCCAACCGGCGTCCGGCTTCTCTGCACGCTCTCCGCCCAGTGATGTCATCTGGCGGTCTTGGCTGTTGTCGGTAAGTCGTGCCAAAAGAGAGTTTCGAGGCTGGCGGTGGGGCCTTCCCTGCAACTGTCTGTTCTTTAACGCCTGCCAGAAGGCTCTGTGGAGCCGGGCCAGGCCCGGCCACGGCAAAACAGTGGGGCGTCTGACTGCTAGAAGACGGGTGATACTCAGCTAGCGTTAGGGGGAAACGAAAAAAAAAAAGGAAAAAACTCCAAAACCGCCTGAAGATCCTCAAACCTGCTGCCAACGGTCGGCGACGCATCCCATCACCTGACGCAATTTGGAGGGCTGCTTGGCCGCTGGGTTGGCTGCTCGTTGTGTGGCAAAAAAAAAAAAAAAAAAAAAGCAATCGGCGTTCCGGGGCTTCCGGCGGCAGCAAAAGGCTGATTGTGGGGTGTGGGTCACGCCTTCTTCCCGTTCTTTCCTCCTCTTCTCGAATAAGCATTCCCTCCTCTTCCCACGTTGTGAGAAAAAGAGTCACGAGAACCACGATGCCACCTTCCACATGGGCCCCGCCTTTCTGCCCAGAAACCTCGAGCTCGGAGCGGGAAGGAAGGTGCGAGCGAGCGAGTACCGCATCTTTTACGCAAAGGTGCGTGCCCCACGCCAAATGCCGAAGGGGCCGCCTCGTCGCTGGTTTTTTTGTGTTCTCGCGAGCCTTGCGCTTGTGCAGGCCGGGGATGCAGACCGGCGCCACATTGGCCAAGTTTGCAAGTTGGACAGCTGCTGGCATGGCATTTTGTTTTGGGAGGGGGTCCTTTTGGGATGGGCATTACAGATCCAATCGGCAGTCGCGGGGCGTAGGGATCATCACGCCAAGAAGAGGGGATGGGAAGAAAACGAAGAAGAAGGAAAACGGGGTGCTGTTGTAGGACAACCACGTGTAAGCATACCAAACAACCAGGGAACTCCGACACGGGAGGCATAGAGAACGATGGAGGGGCAGCTGCCCGGGCGTTAGTCGTCCTCATCTCTCTGATCGAGATGGGGAGGCACCCGGGACTGCAGAAGCGGGCGGGCTCTCTGCTTGTTCCATTTTGTCTTGCTGTCCATGCCACGTCTCATAATGGCTTGCCCCCGTTCCATGTTGGCAATAATGATGGTGGTGGTGGTGTGGTGTGACAACGACGGGCAGCCCAAGGCCGGAAGTCGGAGGAGGCAGGCCGGGCAGAAAAGGCGGCATGGCTCGAAGAGGAGCGAAAGCCAAGAGCAAATAAGCGTACGACAACGCCGCCTAGTGGCCGGGATCTGTCCACAGAGGTTGAAGCCATTTGGCTACCGTTCTCGTTGCCACCCTCGCCTGGCCAATTAATCAGCCCGGTCGATCGTTGGGCCCATCGTCTGATTCGAGGGTTCTTTGTTCGCGAACAGGGGTGGCCGTTTTTTCTCGTGCACAAACCGCGGGCGTTCGCGATGACGACCGGGACGGGGTCCAGACCACCGCCTCGTCCTTGGTCTGGTGAGGTCTGGTTCTGCAACTGCTCAGGCTGCCTGAAAGTACACATTCACATTACACACTCAATCCCGGACCGCCCGGAGGACTGGGGGAGGCAAGGGCCAAAACAGATGTGACGAAGGGGACCTGCGCCCAGGGCTTCGCCGTCTCGGCCTGCCTCGGGATCCTCGCCATGCCATGCTGTGACGATGGGATGGGGACGGGATGGCGCGGGCTGGCCTGCTCTTCTCGCGTTCCTCGATTACACACGCCCATGCGGGATCTCCTCTCGTCGTCGAGCTCGTGCTCCGGTAATGACGTCGTGGGTGGCAGGTTGTGTGTTTTAGCTTTGTCTCCTTCTCCCGTCGACCAATCTCCTCGTCTTCTCCGAGGTTCTTCCTGCCTCGTCTCCCCGGACGCTTCTTTGTATAAGAGTCATGTTGGCTCCCTGTCTTTGGTCATTCCAATTCGTTCCCACCACATCTTCACCTCTTCTGTATTGGACAGACTTGAACATCTTCACCGAAGACACATCGACTGTCTTCTATTTACTTACTCCAAAATAATACCAAATACACCTCCCCCACAACACCACTGCCTCTCATGGCTGCCATTCTCATCCGCTCAAACGATGCCCTCAACATCAACCCGCCTGCGGGTGATGTGCATCTTGCCGTCCACGGCTCCGACTGGCTCTGGGCTGTGACCGCCGTCTACGTTGTGTCTTTCGTATGTCCCAAACCTCCTCCTCCCCGAGCCCTTTCTCCAAAATAGAAAAGCACATACTGACTCTCCACCGTCCATAGCTCGCCTTCCTGGGTCTCACCTTTGTTGCGCGCGCCGGCGAGCGCGTCTTCCACTACATCTACACCATCTCCCTCCTCGTCGGCAGCGTCGCCTACTATGCCATGGCGTCCGACCTGGGCTGGAGCGTCGTGGACACGGCGAACCAGCTGGGCGACGGCCTGACCCGCCAGATCTTCTTTGCCAAGTACGTCAACTGGGTCGTGTCCTTCCCGGCCCTCATCCTCGCGCTCGGCCTGCTGTCTGGCATCTCGTGGGCCACCATCGCCTACCAGGTGTTCCTGGCCTGGACCTGGATCGTCTCCTACCTGATCGCCGCCTTCACCGAGACCAACTACAAGTGGGGCTTCTACGCCTTTGGCTCCGTCGCCTGGCTCTGCCTGGCCGGCAGCCAGCTCCTGTTCGACGGCCGCCGCTCGGCCGTGCGCGTCGGTGTCGCCCGCGACTACACGATTCTGTCCGGCTGGCTCAACCTGCTGTGGCTGCTGTACCCCATCGCCTTTGGCCTCAGCGACGGCGGCAACAAGATCGGCGAGACGTCCAGCTTCATCTTCTTCGGCATCCTCGACGTGCTGATGCTGCCCCTGCTGTCCTTTGCCACCATTGTCCTGTCGCGCAACTGGGACTACAGCGCCCTCAACATTGCCTTTACCCAGTACGGCCGCGTCCCTGTCGCCGCCGGCCACTTCCCCGAGAAGGCGAGCGCTCCTGCTCCCGCTGGTGGCCCCGTCGGTGGTCCCATTGACGGTCCTGCCGTGCCCGCCGGTGCTGCCGCTGTCTAAAGGCGCTGCCGGTATCTAAGTGGCAGTCCGTCCTGTCGTGTGCGTCTCTTTTTCCGCGAGAGTAGCCAGCCGGCCGACTCTCAAAAAAGCACAACCAATGCACGCATACGCAGAGACAAGAAACAACCTAGGCATGGGCTGCTAGCCCTGTAATGGATTCTGGATCCGAAATACCCTTGAAATACCCAAAACGGGGGCCTCGATAACGACCTTTATTGTCTGTCTCTCCTCGTTTTTCTTTTTTTTCTTTTTCTGTCTACTTTTCGAGCAGTTGCCCGTCCCTTTCTTTTAGTTGTCAGGAAATACCCCCTCGTTGGTTTCACTCGTTCCATGAACTTTTCATGGTTGCTTCAAAGGACAGGAGGGATGGAGTCCTGGAAAGGTCGAGTCAAAATAATGTTTAATAATCATAGGGGTTGCTTTCTTTTCCCCCTTTTGCTCTTTTCTACATTTTTCCTTTTTTTTCATTACGAAACGAGAAGAATGAGATACGAGTTTTTGAAGAAAAAAATAGAATGAATAAAATAGTTTGCTACAACTCCAAAAAAGCCGTCTGGACTCGAAAAAGGGGGTGCAAGCAAAGCTTTTTCGAACATATCAAGCATCTCCACGCCGCAGAAGGGAATCCCCTCCCCCCCCGTCTATCAGACGTCTCACGCAAAGACACGAGCAGCTGTCTGGTTTTTGCCTACCACCACCACCACAGCACACCCCTTCAACTTGTCTTTCTGAGATCACGCAAAGTCACAGGGGGGCGTTCCCAGCCCAGAGCCAAGAAACATGGAAGGGAAGAAGAAGAGGGGGGGGGGGGGAGTGGCGGTGATCACCGGGTGACTTTTGCCACGAGCCTAGCAACCACCACCACCATCCTTCCCTGTTTCCTTCCCTTCCTCAGAACACTAAAAGTCCCAAATTGCAACGTTTTCTTCCCCTCTCACGCAAGCCCGAGGAATTGTGGGATGGAAGAAGCGGCAAAAAAAAAAAAAAACTGCATGGATCATTCCGACTTGCAACACCCCCTCCCCTGCTGATCCTCGTCCTTGTCCTCGAGCTGCGGGTTATTGTTTTGCCCTTTTTCATCCTGCCAATGCTGCTCTGCCCTTCTCTTGTTGGTGGTGGTGTTTTGACGAACCCCAGGGAGCGCAGGGAGCCCAAGACAGCAAGAAAATGACGGTGAGAAAGACGAGGGATGGAAAACAAGCATAAAAACCCTGTGCTGACAAGCGATCTTGTGGCAAGCAAGCTCTTGGCTGCTGCTGCGCTCCCGGCTTTTCTACTCTTTGTCTCTCCAAAAGGGGTCCCCCGTAGCATGGAACGAAGTAAACAGTTACGGGCCTTTCCGTTTCGTGTCTGCTGTTCTCCGCGGCTCTGTATCCCCTCCATATTTCTACTCTTATCTTCCTTCTCCCCGGATCTCTCTCTACTCTGTCCCGTTCCAGACAGGTTCCATGCCGCTCCATGCCGTGTCATGCCGCGCTCGGTTTTTTTTTTCCTTCCCCTGGGCCACTCCGGGGCCCAGGGCTTGGCCCGCCTGTGGTTCAAAACACGGCCAGCCGTGAAAGGGGGCTCTCTTTTCTTTTCTTTTCTTTCTTGTTTTGCGTGACGAGTTTCGACATAGATATGTATATTATGTAGCTTGATTGCCGAAGGAAGTCTCAGGCGCGGGAGCGGCTGGCCACGCCGTAACGTGACATTTCTGGAAGAACTCGGCATGGCGCAGGCATTCACCGTGATTGTTTCCCTAGAGAAAATACGGGAGAGTTAGGTAGAGAGCGTATACTGGGATAGGAGATGCGATATTGTGAGAGGGTGTATTGTGGTGACAGGGTTGCTGCTACGAGAATCGAGAAGAGGGGGGCATGCGAGAGAGGGAAAAAGGATAATGGTAAACAGTCAAAAAAAAAAGACAAAGAAGATGAAAGAGAATAGAGAAGAAAATAATACTCCCTCTTGGCTATGGCATGAGAGGCGGTCCGACGGAAAAGGGGAGAGAGATGGCACAGAACCGTGGGATTGGGTTGCCTTGTTCAGGAGTCACTTATGAGCTTCAGAGTATTACACGAGGCGCATATGAATGATGTGGTTCTTGGCGAGAGCGGCATATGAAGAAGACATGCTATGCAAAATAGACACCCTTGGCCGGGTCTGGAGCGCGCGGAAGGACACGGCAGAGGCGGCTGTGAAAGAAAAGGGGAAGGGGGGGGGAGGGACCCTGCGGTGTTTTCAATCATGAAGTGAGCGTGAGATGAAGAGATGAAGGGTCAAACAGAGAGAGAGAGAGCCCACCACTAGCTGGTCTCGGGACCGGCAACGTCACCGAGCCACCCCCCCCCCCCCCCCCCTCCTCCATTTTCTTCCGTCTGCCTGATTCTATTCTCCTGCTCAGACTCCCAGGAGCACTGGACTCCAAAAGACGGGATGCATTGCTCCAAGTATATTGCTGTCCCTCCCTCCCTCTCCTTGCCTAAATGAGCCCGTTTCCCCGACGCCCGTCTTCCTCTTGGGCTGTTTTGCAATTTTGCCGGGCCCTGGGACCTGGGATCGTTTGGCTCAGTGCAGGTTGGGTCTACGTCCCGCCGCTCAGTTGTCTCTGTCCGGTAGGAGAGGGCAAAGATTACTGTAGCCCGGGAGACAGAAAGGCTCCAGTGAGCTCGTGAGCCCGTGGGCCCGTGAGCCCGTGGGCCCGTGAGCCCATCCGCAAGTCTCGCGCGTTCGCGGCACGAGAGTAGTAGAGGGCGTACTTGTTGAACCTTTGTTGAACCTCACGCGTGGTTTCGCATTATTCCACAGTAGAGGCCTTCAAGGGAGTAGGACTGCATGGTGTATACAAAGAAGAAGCAAAGCCAAAGAGACAAAGCTCCCCCAAAAGGCATCCGAGGGGCGTGCTCCCGCCCCGTGCTGTCTTCCCCCTCTCCCGCGCGCGCGCGCTCTCTCTCTCTCTCTCCCACTCTCACCTACACTTCAAGCATCGGGACACGGAATATCTTATCAGACTATGACGGCAGAGTAATGATGATGACTGAAGCCAAAGCTTTAGAGAAATCAGAGATGCAAAGGGATCCGAGACTCTCGGCCGCATGGGGCTGGAAGAGACAGCAGAGCACCACAACACAGGATGGTCGTCAAGGGAGAACAAAAATGATAAAAGGGAGACCGTAGCAGCGAGACTTGGTACTGGGTCTGGGGCCCAGAAGGCCATACACGGCCAAGAAGGGAGGTGGGAGGGAGGAGGAAGGAGGGGAGGAGAGAGGGTGAGGGAAAATTCAGATATGTTGTCGGACCTCCTTCGGAGCAGCCCATCACGGTCTCGGTCCCCAAGCCTTTGACTCCGGGGGCGACAGCAGTCTACGCACAGGACGAGAGGGTGTGGTACAACCCGCGAGGATGAGAGAGAGACGGAGGGAGGGAGGAAGGGAGGGAGAGAGGGAGCAATATGTCTGATGCGCACCCCTTTTTCCCTTCTTCTTGCTAGATGCGAATGCCGCGTCTGGTGACGTGCCGATGGGTCCAGGAGCGTTGGACCCGGCAAGAATCGCTGTTGCTTTCATGGCGTTGCCGTTGTTTCGACCTGGTCTTGCTCCGTGACAGCTGTGACAGGTCCGTGGCAGTGCCTCTTTTTCTTCTTTTTCTTCTCTTTCTTCTTTTTCTTCTTTCTTCACCCCCCTCACCCCCGACGACCCAACTTCGGACGCACGTTCTGTCCCGTCCCGCCACCAGCCGTCCTTTGGGGGCCAAATCGTGGCCACGAAATCTCAGAACGAGGGATCTCTGGAACTGCGAGATCTCGGGAGCCCCCTGGCCCTGTTTCTCTTTGAGATTGAGAGAGAAGGATGAGAAAAAAAAGGGGTCGAGGCAGAGACGGGTGGCCTGACGTTTCATGGGGAGTGACCGAGGAGAGATGGGAAGGAAGGGGAAAAAAAAAGGAAGATTGCCTTTCCCCCTTGTCCGTTCCCGCAGCCCTGCAATGGGTCCGACTTTGGCCATTCAGAGTAGCATCTCGGCTCTACGACATCCTCTGTGTACTTTGTCCACAAAATTAATGCTTTTCTTGTCGACTGTTGCAACTTGGGGACCTGGCCTGGGAAAGGAAGGATGTGACCTGGGGGCCAAAAAAAGCCCCCCAAGCTGTGGGAAAAGAGAGAACCAAAAAGTCTAGAAAAACAAAAACAGAAACAAAAGAAGCCAAAGCGCCGTTCCTGGAGGAATCCAGAGGAGCGCGTAGGAGCCGTGTGTGTGGACGGGAACGGTTTCGTCACATTGTAGAGAGCTGCATCTGAACGGTGTGCCCACTGTGGCGGTGGCATCTGTCACCCCCCATGGTCTTGTTGATGTTGTTGCTGTCAGAGACGCAGCTCTCTGTTCGGAACAGACATTTCCCCTCGCCTTTTCTTTTTCTTTTTCTTCTTCTCTTCCGATACCCCCCCCCCCCCCCTATTCCGGGGCCAAGCAAACCCAAGACAGGAAGGGAAAAAGCCAAGACAAAAAAAAAGAGTGGACGGTGAACAGTGCCACGACCTCTTACGATGACGGCCTGGAGCATTCTGTCCTCCGGCTGGACGGAGCTGTGACGGGCCCGAGCCTCGTCTCGTGCGACCCCCATCTCGAGTTTGTCCGTCGAAGCACACATCTTACTACCGCATGCAACGAGGCTGTGAATCCAGAGCATGGAAGATACGAGTAACAGGTCGGCTTGACTGCCCGACTCACCCTGTTTCCTGTTTCCTGTTCCCCGTTTCTCACACGAGTTCTTTTGTAAGATGCAAACATCCCCCCCCCCCCCCCTTTTTTTTTTTTTTACTTTCTTCCCTAGAGGGTGGCCATAGGGAGAAGAAGAAAGAGGACGAGCAAGACGACGGTGGAATACCCGAACGGGGTGTATTTTGCGTGGAAACAGAAATAGACGGACAAGTGGAAAAAAGAAGAGGAACAGAAATCCTCCCAGAGACACCCGCGGGGGTCGAAGGGTTCGTACATGCGCTGCCGTTGTCCCATCTCAGTCCATTGTCGTATGTTGTTTCCCTTCATTCTTTCGCCCCCTCATGTTTCTCGTTGGCCTCTCCCAGCCAGAGTGGTCTTTCCAAGTAGAAAAATAAAGAAACATCAGGAACTGCCCTGGTGTCCCTCACAGCAAAGGCCCGCCTCTTTGCCGGATGGCAAGCGAAGCGAAAACAATGTCCCATCGTCATCGGGCGACGAAGCGTTCCCTCGTCCATGCCGGTCCCCTTCTCTCACCCTCGCCCTCGCCTCGCCTTTTTGCTCACACTCTCACCCTCCCTCTCACACTCTCTCTATTCACTCCTTCCACCCCCCTCCGTGAACTTCTCTTTGTTCTTCTCCCCTTGGCATGGGCAAAATTCACCTTTTTCGTGTCTCGCCGTTGATGTTTTTTTCCTCGCCCCCCCCCCCTTCCGCGTTGCTCCTCCTCCCCGGCACATCCTTTGACTCCTCTTTCTCGTCTTGTCGTCCACTCCGCCTCCCATCTTATCCCTGGACGCAGGTCAGGCGTTGCCCGCGGCTTTCCACGTCCAGCCATGTTGCAGTGCCGAGGATCGTGTATTTTGCATAGATGTACTCCCGTCCAATCGTAGTCGTTCCTCCTCTCCTCTGGCATTGGCCAGGGCCTGTCCTCTACTTCTTTTTACGACGTGCTCCCCCACTGCCGGGAGACACTCGAAACTCGTACGACGTAAGATATAAGTACAACTGGCCGTCGCATTCCAATCTACGAGTACGCCGAACTCGTACCCCATTTACTCGGCACGTTGTCTCTCCCTACTCGCACGCCGCACGCCGTAAGCTTCCAGCATCGCAAGTGGAAGAACGCCCAGCGGGCAGGGCGCGCGCACGCGCTCGCCACGCGCAGCAATCCTTCCGCAGCTTTGTTCTGAGACAGCCCAGCGCTCTTAGTGCGTCTTCCTCTGGCCTGGCGGAGCAGGCAGCGAAGGATAAAACAGAGAGGGCGGCTCCCCCCAATGTGGCTCCCAATTTGGCGGGTTGGTGTGTTTTATGTGTCTTCAGGTCACCTATCTGGACAAGTAAGATATGTAAGATACTCGTAAGTTTCCGCCTCGTGGTCCTAGCACGGCTCTACTGTGGCGCTGGGCTGGTGCTGGGCTTCCCACTGTCTGCACCGGGCAAGTACTCCGTAAGATACGAGTACGGAGTAAGTATCTTACCTGCGTCGTACTTGTGCACGCAGTATTACGCTTATCTTGCCCTGCAACTTTGCAAGCGGAGGGCGCCCCACACGTCTTGGTCCTCTTCCCGCACGGCGGATGCGCTTTTAGCTGCGACCTTTAATACCCACAAGGGAAAGGGAAGGAGGGGGCCGCACACGGCGCGCCAGAAGGAGGGGAGGGGAAGGGGGATTGGTCGCTGCCACTAAGATGTTGTGGCTCGAAAGGGTTCTTACCCAATTAGGAAGGATTCTGCGCCCTTAGCTCTCGCCGAACGTTTTTCTTTTGTTCCTTTTATTTTTTTTGCCCTTTCCGGAAATCGCATAACTCGAAAACTCGCTTTCCTGCATCCGGGTTTCGTCGCCTGCCCTCCCCACCTTCTGGGCGCGCACAATCATTCCTACTCCGGCGATCTCTGGTACTCGTAGACAAGTCGGAAGGTCGTTTTGTTTCTTAATAGTGCCAATGTCGTCTCGCGCGCTGGGCCAGGCCCCCGTTAGCACGACAGGCTGTTGGAAATGGGGAAATGCCAGAAGCTTATCGGGGAAGAAGTGGGCCTCGAAACCGCTCCTTCTGTCCCGACGACGATGGATGCACAGCGAGTATTACGTCGTATTACTCCTGTCTTCTAAAAAAGGCACAGCTGCAACCGACATCAGGCGTCAGGACCCAGGAGTGACAGCCACCGTGCCCAAGGGCCTCTAAGCATACAGCGGGTGGGTGGGCTGCACGATCTGCCCAGTGAGAAGAAGGAGGAAAGATGCTCGACGAGCACGGAGGACACCCCGAGTGGAAGACGATGCTCGTACGTTGAAAGAGGAGACCCCGGGGGAACAAAGAAAACAAAGGAGAGCAGAGAAAACGCGGCTAGATGGGCGAAAAGCTGGGCTCCTTGAGCCCGTTTCGAATTGTCGTAGGCAGGAGACAAAAACACTCAGACAAAGAAAACACAGGCGAAAAAGACGACACAGGGGTGGGGGTGGGAACAACCAGGATGGCTACAGAGTACCGGGGGGGGGGGGGGGGAGGGGTGGAAGACTGCCCCCGTTTATTTTGGCCAAAAAAAAGACGAGAGGGCGAAGCGCCTGGTGATCTCCCTCCCCTTCCTCCCTGGAAAGCTGAAGAGGCGTCGAGCTGCGCCGCCGCCCGGACGCCCGACCAGGAGCAAAAACGAAAACCGATGGGCAAACATATGTCTTCTTTGGGCTGAACAAGTCCAAAAACAACCAAATCAGGCGAACCCAGAACTTGGACTTTGGGGGCGAAATATGTCATCGAGGAGAAGGGGGGGCAAACCAGACAATCGACAAGTGGTGGCCCATCCCACCTGTACAGATTGCTTATTTTAGTGGGACCAACGACGACCAATCGACAACAGTAAGGGAGAGAGATACCTTGCAGAAATACTCGGACACCGTATGTAAGGAGTAGACATGCAAGATATGTAATAAGATAGTCAACGGCGTAGGACGAGAAGGGGGGTACCGTCCCTATGCAAAACGTACGATGCGGGTACCTCGACCAGGGCTCGCTTGGCCTCGCGTCTCTGATACATCATATTCACAGAGGACAGGAAGGGGGTGCTCTTCTGTCAAGGCAATACGTGCTTGTACGGAGGAGAGCTGGGCAGGCAGGAAAAGAAAAGATGCTCGTACGAGGTACGGAGTACGCTGCAATACTCTGCCCACGGTTACGACGTATTCGTATTGCCTTTTTCTTCCTTTTCTCCCTGGCCCCCCCCCCCTTCCACACTTGCTCAGTCTTTGGCTGGGGTGGGTGGTGATCGGCGTAACGTTCGGCAGCACACCCCGGACAGGGTTCGCATGAACAAAAAAAAAAAAAACTACGGAGTACTACGACGTATCTTACTCCGTACTAGAAAGGGAGGTAAAATATCCTTGCGACGTACGGATTACCTTTAAAAGACAAATACTCCGTACGACGTACTCCGTACTTGTAGGAACAAGATACGACGTTGGGAAAAGGGGGCCGCAGCATTTCGAACCAGGGAATGAAACCTCGAACAGGCCCAAGGGGGGGGGGGGGGGGAGGGGGTTCACCGAGCACAGCATTGACCTTTTTTTTTTCTTCGTCTTCTCGACAACAATGACTTTTTGGAGGCAGGCATGCCCCTCCCGTGTATCCGGGTAGCGCGTGGCAGCTTTTGGGGGTCTCTCATGACGCGGTCTAAAACGGTCACGTTCCAGTGTTCACAAGCATGGTGTCTCGGGGTTGTGTTGGTGGGAAGGCAAAGGAGAAACGACAACGCTTTCTGCAAACAGGTCATAAAGCGGCCAAGGAAGCAAGGGGGGGGGGGCGAAGGGGGCCGGATTTTTCCCCAACGTGAAAGGAAGAATCTCTTCATGTTCTAGCGGGTTGGTTGTTTTTCTTTTCTTTTTCTTCTTTTTTTCTTCTTCTTCTGTTGTCTCTCTTCTCATGACCGTTTTTTGTCTTGTCTTTGTTTGGCCTCTCCGTCCCAACGGCTCCCCCCCCCTTCCTTCCTTTTTTTTCTCGAGCTGTCAGTTGAGCCAAGGCTGACTTTGTTTGCGATTGCGCATATAGCTCACATGTACAATATGCAATGTCCTCTTTGTCGCATTGCTCCGGACGTTCGGGTTCTGCAGCGTCCATACGGATCACTCCGCGGCATGGAGTTGAATGCAGGTGCACATGCCCCCCCCCCCCCCCCTCTTCCTTCATCCCCGGCCGGCTTGTGCCCTGCAGACGGCTGACAGCTGGGCCGATTTGCATTCTTGTCTGTCACTCGGCCGCCCGGCGCCTAACCGTCCGCGCTGCGCGCTTGAGAGAGAGCCCTCCTTGCGACAGCCTCGAGGAAGAGACGTCTGCTCCGTACGGATACTCATAGAGAGGTAGAGAGGGCGCGTTTCATTATGCTGTCGCAGTCGTGCTCGTAGACTTGAACGTCATACTCCGTACTTGTTCGGCTGGTCTAACAAATGCCCACGACCGAAAAAAAGATCTTGGCAGCCCACCCCCTCTCCCCCCCTTTTTATGAGCCGGCGCCTTGGCAATGATTACCAGCGCCTAACCCAAAGGAGACTAAGCTACCAGCTGGGGGTGGCCTTTGGGGCTGCACAAATCCCTCCTCTCACTTGGATCCTGAGCACCCTCTTTCTCCTCGGCTGGGGGTCGTTCTCGTCTTTGTGGTGTGTTGAAAATTAACACGAATAAAAGGGAGGGAAAACCCAGCTGCTACTTTGTACGGAGTACGTCGTACCGCTTCCGCACACTACGACGTACAAGTAGCCCCATGCTGATCTCGGGGAGCATCGTTTGCATGGAGTATTGGCATCCACAGTCATCACTATCGCCATCGTTCTTCCTCCTGTTCCTTTGTCTCGCTCCCGCGTCGGACATGTATTTTGCCCTTTGCCAGTTCCAAGTTTCCCACTCCTTGGGCCCCCCGAACGCTTCGACAAGGACGAGTGCTCAATCGTCGGATCTTCGTCTACGGAGTACTCGTATGTCGTGGTGTTTTATTTGTTCTTCCTTTTAGTGCTTTGGGGCTGAATGCTCGCTTCGCCAGCGCCCGTCGGTCAGCCAGCCTTCCCCCCCCCCCCCCCGTCTGGTGGTCTGTGGGACAATACGAGATGAAACGAGCGCGTTTCCTGCTCACGGTTGTGCTCGCAAGAGACCATGGCGCCTCTCGTACCCTCGTCAGAGACCTCGTACCTCGTACCTTGTTCTCGTCTCTCGTTTCTCGGTTCACGTCTGGCGCTCGGTCTTTTCTGGACGACTGGGCCGTCTGTGGCCTTTTTTTGGGTTCCTTCTTCTGACCTGTTTGCCACGGACTTGGGGGGGGGGGCCATGCCAACGCTCTGTGCGCAAAGTACCCGGGAGCTTGTATCTTGCACACAAAACAACGCAGCAAAACGATAAAACAACAAAAACAAAACAAAGAAGCGCTGCTTTGCCACCGTGCTCCCTTGCTCCGTGGCTCTGGCTCTGGGTAGACCCAGTCTGAGGGATTGGAAGCTGAAAAAAAAGGAGGAGCCCTGGCTGTATGGTGCTCCGTACGACGTACTCCGTATGTCGTCCATCGCAATTCGCCTTTGCAGGTTGGGCAAAACACATGGAAAGATGTTTCCCATGCTACGCGTGCTGCTGTATCGGAACAAGATGCCTCGGAGGCGCAATGCGTGTCTTTCACGCAGCGTTGTCCAACCAAAAATCTGCACAGGAAAGCCTGGCGCGGTGGGTGAGGGCGGGAAGGTGCAGAGGGGGAGACCCTCTTTCCTGCGCCGCGAACCGTCAGAGTCTGGTTCGCACTGTCACACCGTCGCAATGTTGGGATGGGGAGGGGAGGGGGGGGGCAGCAGGAGACGCTAGGCCGGCCGCTTCTGACCAACGGAAAACCGGCAAACGCTGGGCCAGGGCCAGAAAGCGCACGCCTGCGCTAGGCCTGACATCTCACTCACGTGTTGGCGTGTGGTGTGTGTGGTGTGTGTGGTGTGGTGTGCCCCATTGCACCCCATTCACACAGTGTTAGGTGGACAGAATGGCGTCGCATCAGCACTGGGCAGGCCCCCGACGGTCTCCACTGCCCCACTTCCAGATCCTCTTCGATGGGAGCAGTCGGAGCAGAACGTCGCATCCATCCAGAGACAAGAAAAAAAGGAAAGAAAACAAAGGCGACCCTCTTCCTGGCGCGGCCCCCAGGTTGCAGCGACGCCGGCTGCGACGATTTGCACATTCTGCCCCCTCTTTCTCCCCCCATCCTCAGAACAGCCTCGTCTGCTGGGCGTTGCTTGGCCTGTCCCCCCCCCTTTTGTGCCTCATTTCTCTCGACCCTCCCACGCTTCATTTCGGCCTGCCCTCACCCCCTTTTCCCCGCCCTCAACGGTGATATTTACGAGTACTCCGTACGCAGTCCATTCCTTTTTGCATGGCCTGGACCCTTTGTCCCCCCGGACTTGACGTCTCAACGGCCCTTTGCACCCCTCCGCGGCCGCTGTCGCCACCGGTTGGTGTCTGCTTGTTGGGCTCGTGCCGCCCTCGCTTTCTTCTGGTCGCTGTGTGGTTCCAGTCCCTCCCTCCCTTGGCCATCCCGTCTGCTTCGCCTACGGAGTTGCCTTTATTGCGGCCTGCGCCCTCGTCTACCACTCCCTTTCTGTTTTACGACCTGCTGTGCGGGCACACCTGCGTTCTCGTCGTTGCACTTGTACGAGGTACGCCGTACGACGCAAGGTGCGACTTGTGGCCGGCTCTGTCCGCATCCCCTGGAGAGGTATCTTGCAGGCCCCGTCCTGTACCTGTATCTCTCCCCGTCTGCCTCCTGCCCCTACCGGCAATATGCATACGCCCCCTGCATCACACCCCTGTCCGAACCCCAGCCGCCCTTTCCCTTTCCCTCTCCTCGCATGCATGCGTACGGAGCGCACGTCGTATCTCTCTTTGTATCTGCCTCTGTGCCTCTGCCCATCGCCCCTCCCTGTCGCCCGCTGCTTTCTCTCCTGCTCCCACGGGGCCGCCTCTGTAATAAGAAATAAGAAATAAGATGCGTCGCAATCCTGGGCATATCGCATCTGTGCTTTCGTCCTAACGCAAGGGGACTTCTTTGCGTGCCTTTGCGCTCTGTCCACTCTCCGCTGCCCCTCCAATAACAGACCGCTCGCCGGCCTGCGTCCGGCGGTCTCCCACAACCAGCCCACGGGTCTGGGTCTCCCAGCCATCCAAAACCCATATCGCTGCTCCGCCCTGCCGCCTTTGTGCTGTTCACTTCCCTTTTGATTTTGCCCCCCCTCCCCCCCTTCCCCCCTTCCCCCCCCGTCTGACCCCTTCTAAACCGTCCGAGGCAAGGGCCCTCCGACTAGCTCCTTCCCACTCTTACCCATTTCTTCACTCTCTCTCTCTCACTCTACCCACACCTCCTTCTTTCCCAGGCAAGATATGGAAGCTATGTCCACCCCCCTTTTCTCATGTTTGCCGCTCCAAGCTCCCTCCTGCCCTAACCACGCCCCCCCCCTTCTTTACCCCGGGCCCGACTGAACGCTACATCAGGCCCCGTATTCGTAGAAACGCAGCGAGCAACAGCGGACCGTAGCCCAGAGGAAACCAGATACAGAGCGTAATATTAATACCCGTCGCTCTTTCCCAGGAAAGCGTGCTCTGGGCTCTCTCCTTTACCTGCACCCCCCCCCCCCATTATTTCCTCCCTTCTTTCCCCATCACCACCTTCTTCTTTCCTTTTCTTCTCCTCTTTTCTCCCTCCTCCCTTCTTTCTTTTCCCCCTTCTCCTTTCGATTCCTTTTTTGCTGCAACCGCGCCGACAAACCTGTCTTCCAAAGGTTTGTTCGCTCGAGTCTCAACAATCAAGGCTCCTACGAAACCCCCTTTCCTCTCTTGACGACGGGAACGGAAGGAAGAAGAGGAGAAGAAGAAGACGACGAGAAAAGAAAACGAGGGAAAGAAAACCCAACAGCAACGACAACTGGGAGCGACGCCGTCTTCCTCTTGCGCGACTTGACACGACGACGACAAGGTCAACAACACCAACGACGACGACAACACCTCCAATCCCAGTCTCTATCCCCCCCCTCCCCCCTTCCCCCAACAATGGCCGCGCCGCCCATCGCCGTCGGCCACCCGGAGCCGGTCATTATCGACCGTGTCACCCGCGGTGGTCGCCGTCTCTGGTACCATCTCGAGGTCATCCAGCAACCCGAGCGCGCTCGTGCCTGCGGTGCCGGTCCCAAGTGTGAGTCTTTCTCTCTCGCTCTCCCCCCTCTCTTCCTCTCCCCCCTCAACTGTCCCGTTAACTGACCGCGAAACAGCCTCTGCCGACCGTCGCCCCGTTGATCCGCCCCCCGTCGTCGAGCTCCGCATCTTCGAAGGCCCGACGCTGGAGCATGCCAAGGATGTGACTTTTACCTACAATGCCAATTTCTTCCTCTTCGCCACGCTCGAGCACGCCCGTGTTCTCGCCCACGGTCGCGTCCAGGCGCCCTCGGCCGCCACGCCCCCTGTCCTGACTGGCATGCCCGTGTCCGGCATGGCCTACCTCGACCGCCCCAAGGAGGCCGGTTATTTCCTGTTCCCCGACCTCTCTGTTCGCCACGAGGGCCGCTACCGCCTCACCTTCAACCTGTTCGAGCAGACCAAGGAGACGGCCGATCTGAGCAAGGACATGCACAACGGCAGCGCTGCGCACACGTCCGAGTCGTTTGACTGGCGCATGGAGGTCAAGTCCAACGACTTTATGGTCTTTAGCGCCAAGAAGTTCCCGGGCCTGACCGAGAGCACCGCCCTCTCCCGCACTGTCGCTGAACAGGGGTGCCGCGTCCGCATCCGTCGTGATGTGCGCATGCGCCGCCGCGAGGGCAAGTCTGCCGCCGCTGCCGCCGCCAGCAGCAACAGCGATGCGCGTGCGGAAGACGAGTATGCCGCACACCGCCACCGTACCCAGACCCCCGAGGTTGTGAGCGACTACCGCGCACGCTCGATGAGCATCGAGAGCGTCCACCGCACCCCGTATGCGCCCGACGCGTCCCACGCCCAGCGCCGCCCCTCGATCTCCGACTACAGCAGTCACACCGCGCCGTCGCCGCAGTCGGGCCCTTCGATGCCTCCCGCGTTCAGCAGCTCCAGCGCTGGCCAGCAGCTGCCCAACGGTGGCAGCAGCCACCTGCGGTTTGGCGGCAACCAACCCCCCAACTATGCGCAGTCACCGTCGATGCCGCCTTCGATGCCGCCATCGCCCACGGTCTACAGCACCCCCACACATTCCTATGCCCAGCCCTCTCAGCCACAACAGCCGGCACCACATGCCCAGCACCCTCAGCATCCCCAACATCCTCAGCATCCCCAGCACGCTCCGCACCACTCGTCGTCCTCATTCTCTGCCCCGCCCCCCTCGCCCTCGCAGGCGCCGCCCTCGACATCTCACTCGTACTACCAGGACCGCCCAGCATCGCAGCACTACACGCTGACGGCGTCGTCTGTGTCCTCCCCCGTGCCGTCTCCCAAGCGGGACTCCTTTAGCAGCTCCATGGACTACCGCCGCATGTCGGCCAGCTATGCGGCACCGCCCCTGTCGGCCGAGACGGCAAACGATCGCCGTTCGGACGCTTCGCGCCCCATTGCCCCAATGGTATCGCCGTCCGAGGCCAAGACCCTGACGCTGCCGTCCTTGAGCGAGATGATTTCCTTCCAGAGCGAGAAGCAGGCGCCGGCGAACAATGGCAACCATGGCAACAACGGCAACAACGGCAACAACGGCAACAACGGCAACAACGGCAACAACGGCAACAACAGCAACAACAGCAGCAACGGCAGCAATGGCAACACTTTGTCTCCTAACAGTGACCGGGTGCCATCTCTCAGCCAGCTGCTCCTCCCGCAGCCCGTGCTTCCGCACCCGTCGTCGAATGCGGCGACTCTGAACAAGAAGCGGTCGTATGGCCAGTACAACAACTTTGATTCGGCAGCCGAGGCCTATGTTGCCAGCACCTCGGTGAAGAACCATTCTCGGCAGTCCGAGACCCCGCGCGACTATGAGGAGCTGTGGTGGAAGCGCGCGGACGGCAGCGTTTGGACGGCACACGGCGAGGTCGGCTACCAACGGGTATGAGACGGGAACGACATTGGCGTTGTTTTGCACTTTTCTTCTTCGGAATGACGGCGCATCTGGATCTAGATGGCGGGGGGGGGGTGTAGATCTAGGTCCGGACGATGAGGATTCTATTATCACGGACTTGACACGAAACCAGGCACAAGCCCGCGGATGTGGGTTTCAACTGTTCTTCGAATTGTTTTTTTAACCCGCCTTTTTTCTTCTCTTGTTCCGTTTCTGCTGGTCACGGCGAACGATCCGAAAAACACGGTTCGGGATCCCAATTTGCTTGTTCTTTTTTTTTCTTTTTCTTCTCTTTCTGGATTTGTTGACAGGCGTTGGGAGGGGGGTGTTTAATATGCTTGGGGTTCAGCTCTGATTTTATTTCGGTTTTGCTTTTTTTCTTCATCAATTTCTGTAATCGTCTCTACCATGTGCGCTCAGTTTCGTGTTTCTCCCTTCGGGGGGCTTTCCTGTCTTTTTTGTCTCTCCTTCCGTCCCCGGCTCCAGCAAAAAACTGGATCACAGCTCGCTAATTTTCTTCTGCCATCATCTGTCTTTTTGATCTTGCAAACTGCTTGTCTTTGTCTGATTGCCTCTCGCACCACGTCTCCTAAAGAGCTTGTTGTCCGTGTTCACTTCTGCTGGGCCGTCCCGTCTCAACCACGACGTCGAAATCGAAGAAAAGGAGAGAAGCAGACAAGAGGAGAAGAAGAAAACAGCAAAGGCTGGACGGAACAGCCGTGCTTGGCTGTTCGGTTGTGTCTTTGCGACAATACAGCACAGCATTTCCCCCCTTCTCTCTTCTCTCTTCTCTCTTCTTTCTTAGTTTTGTCGTTTTCTCTTCCGTGTCTCTGATTCGGCAGCACCACTTGTTTTCGTACCCAAATCTGTTTCTTTTTTGGCTTTTGTTTGGTTCTTGCAGATGCGGAAAGGATATCACTCTATGCGACTCGCTGGGCTCTTTTCATCTTTTGTTCCTGTTCGCTTTTCCCTATATTCTCATATATCTGTTCAGTATATCATCAACCTAGGAACGTTCTACATAAGCCCGATAAGTCTTGATTAAACGACGTTTGTTGCTCTACGATAGCAGGAGGAGAGAGGGCATGAAGGCGTGCGATGAACGGGGAACAGGTGTCTAGAAACATCCCATCCCCCCATCCCCCCCAAAGGGAGATCAGCCTGCAGTCGTCAGATGAAGATCATCGTATGAGCGCTGCAGTACCAGCCAGTGTGTCATGAAGAAAAAGAAAGAAGAAGAAAAAGAAAAAGAAGAAAAAGAATTAGAAAAACACGCATAGCTACGAGTAGTTATGCTGCGATCAATGGCGGGGAATGCAAGGCACTCTTATTGCATGCCGCCGAGGTGCTCCGAGACCCCAATTAAACTATCATCTAAATTATGTTCAGGGACGTCACCATGGTCACGTGCACTCGGATAGGGGACGGGACACCCACGGTGGGTTTCTTTGCTGGCTGCTGGCATTGCTTTGTTTCAGAAAAGGCGGGCTGCCGCCCCGCAACCAGAGGGACGACGCCCTGGGGAAAAAAGTAAACAATCACGACCGGACTTGCAGAGTGGGGGGGGGGGGGGGGGGGGGAAGAAAGCAAGGGGAAATTAAATCTGACGACAACAAACAAACAAACAGTTGGGAAACAAAAATCAACGCCAATTCTGACGGGCCGCAAAACAAAACAAAAAGCCAGAAGAAGCAGGAACAAGCCGCGCCGCGCCGCGCCGTCGCAACCCAGTCGTTCCTTCCCACGCTCAGTCGCTGTCGAGAGCAGGAACATAAACACACGGGTGGCTCCTTCCTCCTTTTCGCATCCACTTCTGGGGGAACGAAAACCCTCACTGGGCATCTCCTTCCTTGTGCGACGTATTTATTTACGCCTTCTCTCTTCTTCTCCTTTCTCCCTTCCCATCGAACCCCCCCCCCTTCCAATCTCTCTCACACACACCACAGCTATTTAAAACCAGCCAACCGAACCGCGAAAACCCGTTTTGACTGCCGGAAAGAGGGATGAAAATGGCCGCCAACCCGAGGCCCTCGTCCTACTCGGGGACGAGCAGCACGAGCTACCTCGCCGAGCAGCTGCAGGCGGAGCAGACGGCAGAGCAGCGCCCGCACACCTCCCGCTTTGTCGAGGGCTCCATGAGCGACCGCACCAGCCGGGCGCCGCCGGTTTCGTTCGTCAGCGCGACACGGTCCCGAGACGCCCGGGACGCCCGGGACGCCCGAGACGACCAGCCGTTTGCCCACCGACAACACCAGTACAGCACCCGCCGCTCCCTGCAGATGGCCCGGCCCTCCCTGTCGACCTTTCGCACGAGCGCCAGCGCCAACACGACCGCGGCCCCGTCGTCGGCCACGTCGGCATCCATAGCTTCGACAGCCACCAGCGGCAGCAGGACACTTCGCCGCCCGCGAAGCTTCCTCGCGCCTCTGTGGGATGGCGTGACAAAGCGGCTGCATCGCCGGACGCGGAGCACGGTCGAGGCCGACATGGAAAAGGCACGGCAGCAGCAGCAGCAACAGCAGCAGCAGCAGCAGCAGCAAGAACAAGAACAAGAAGAACAGGGACAGGGACAACAAGAGTATTGGAAACAGGGTCCCGCAGACGCTCCTTCTTTTGGTACCGGGCCTCTGCCAAAAACGGCAGACCGCTTCTCGCCCGACGAGGTGCTGGCCAACTACCAGCAGCTTATGCAGGCAGGCTTCTTCAACAAGCGAGCCATCCCGGCAACCCGGCAGGGTCTGGTTCCGCCGCCGCCGCCGCCGCCGCCGCCACCGCCGAGGACGACTTTTTCGGCCACCCCCCTGTCGCCCGTGGCACCTTCTCCTGCCCCAAGTGCCATGACGAGCACGCCCCGCGGCACAAAGCGCGTTCGTGCGGAAGTCGACAACGCGGCAGACAGCCAGGACAGCGACACCACCCACGACACGCGGTCTGCGACTGCTCCCTTTGTGGCCGACGCCGCTGCGACATCGTCACCCACCCGCAGTCCCCGCAAGCTCAGCAAAAAGCTGCGCAAGTCGTCGAGCCGTCTCCCGGGCGGCGAGACGCTGCGAAGTGCGGCCGCGGACGCCTCCTACAGCAGCCGGCCTCTGACAGCCCGGAGCAGCGGCTCGCTCTCGTCTCGGTCGACACGCAGCAGCCACACACACGCACCTGTCGAGGTCCACCAGCCGCGCCCGCCCTTGCCTGCGTCCCAGCCTGCCGCTGTGCCATGTGCCGATACCATTGACCAACACGAGCGGCAGCCCGAGCGTTCGGAGCTTCGTGGTGTTGGCGCCGGGATGCCTGCGAGCGAAGACCAGGCCCGCGAGCCCAGAAAGCGGAGACGCTCTCAGGGCCCCGCCGCCGTCGTGCACCAAGGCCGCCAGCCACGGCTGGAGAGTAAGGGAAGCAGCAGCAGCAGCAGCAGCAGCAGTGGAATCAGCAGTGTGATGGTGTGCAGCAAAGAGGGAGACCAGAAGGAGCAGATGTCGGGATCTGGCCAGCCTATGCACCTACCGCCCACGCCGACGAGGTACTATCACAGGCCCCTCGGGCCGTCTACACCAACCATAGCCGACAGCTGTGACGACAGCGTCAGCCGCCGCGCCCCGCAACCTGCCGTGAGCTCGTCGACGACGTCGACGGCACCTCTCTCGCAGGGTGAGCAGCCACCCATCAGCTTCCACTACCCGCGACGGGTGCGCGTCCGCCGGCCCATGCAGGCACACGTTGTGGAGGTGAAGGCGGTGTCGTCGTCGTCGTCTGGCCGGAAAAGGAGCGACACTGCGAGCCAGGCGCAGCCTCTGCAACCGCAACGGCAGCAGCAGCAGCAGAAGCAGCAGCTGCTGCCGTCCCTTCAAAACGAGACGGTCAAGACGCAGAGCGACAATGGCAAGGACCTTTTGTTCCGGGAGCAAGACGCGGGCACCGAGAACCAGGCCCCCATGTGGCAGGGTTACTAAACTGCGTCATGCCCCGACACGGGAGTGTTTCTTTCCTCCTTTGTTTCTGTTTCTACTTTTTTTTATGGTGACGACACATGATCATGACAATTTTCTTTTCTTGGTTCACGATACTCTCTTCTATTTCTTTCTGTATTTGGACAGGCCCTCCCTCCATATGACACGATGTGCGGAGACGATCTGTCGAGTGATCATCGACTGAAGGGAGGGGCAAGCAAAGGAGGCAGAAAAGAGGGTGGCTCTGTTACGTCATAATCCGTGGGTTTCTTTTTTGGGGGGCTACTTGCCGATAAAAGGGACATCCTTTGTTGACAGAGAAAAAAGAGGTAGATATGTGTAAGACTATATACAAAAACAAGAAACTTTTTAATTACGTACGACCTCTGGACTCTTTTTGATCCTTTCTGGCTCTGTGGCATTTGGATGTGTTGGTCGCAACCGCCGTACATGCCTGGTGGGAAGAAGAGAAGGGGAGAAGAAGAGACAAAAAGAAAGAAACGCAATGAAGAGCCACCGCTGTTGGCAAGCCAGAAGAGACAGGGACTGCTTGGCTGTGCCTTTTCTTGGCTGCCCTTTCAGACGACGAAGAGATGGTTGGTGTAAGGTCGACCCTTGTTCCTCGTCTCCCTTTCCACGAAACGAACATCAGACACAACAAAAGTGAACGATGGCGGGAGCAGGCCAAGGCTCGGACCCCTTCCTCCCTCTCCCTTGGGAGCCAAGAACAATCATGCTCCGAGTGGTAAGAAGAAGAAAAGAAAAATCGAGTCTTGTTCCGCGTCGCTAAAGTAAAGAAAGGTACAAGAAAACATGCGACATGCGACCAAAAAATGGAGAGAAGAAAAGAAAAAAATAGAATAAGTAGAAAAAAGATACCCCTTCCTTTCCAAAACAAGATGATGGCCCTGAGATGATTGAACATTTGCTCCTCCTTTGTGCGCCCCTTCTTAAGAGAAAAAAAAAAGTGCCACTGCTGCTGTGGTACCCGAACCATACCAAGAAGAAAAAATAAGATGGAAAAAAAGGGGCTCTAAATACAGAAAAAAAAATTGAAATACAAAAACTTCAAGGGTAAAGAAGATGAGGGCAATATGAAAAAAAAAAAAGAAAAGACTGGCGGATCAGGCCACGATGCCTTCGATCACTCCAAGTATGCCGTGATCGTTGGCGTCACTCGGTACTGCTGCCACGGCAGGCGGCAGAGGCAGAACTTGCTTGTTGCTGTTGCTGTTGCTGCTGCTGTCACCTGCCTTGGCGTTGTTGGTGGCGCCGGTGCCTGTCGGGCGGATCGGGTTGCCGAGGCTCGTCGCATAGGGCACGTTGAAGGTCACAGAGGGGAGCAAGTCCCATGCATGTGCGCCAGAAAGCCACAGCAAGAGCACACCGAGAAGAATAGGAATCTGATGTCGTCTTGTTAGCAAAACCTGACGCTGCGTGGACGACCCCCCTTTTCTCTTACAAAAAGGGGTGGAGAGGGAGGGAGAAAGGGAAAGGGGGGGGGGGGGTGGGGAGGGCAAAGATGATGTGGCAATACATACCCAAACAGTGTACAAGAACGTATCAGAGCTCAGCCCCTTGCGTTTCTCCTTGTGCACACGTCGGAAATTTTCTTGTTGTTCCATGGTGATCTGGTGCTTGCGGCCGATCTGAAGCACAGGGGTTGGGACAATATGGTCGTCCTCCTCCTCCTCTTCACCATTCCCCTCGAGCTGCGCGGTGGCCTCTTGCTTGGCTGCCTCGGCTGGTGGTTGGCTGTCATAGAGCGCCTCGCACTTGATATCAGCCTCGGCTTCTGCCGCCGCTGCTGCCGCAGTCGCTTGTTTCGTATCCATATCGCCCTTGTGTGGGAAGATCTCCTCGTAAGCCGGCGGCGGTGCCGAGCTTTGCATGAGCGACGACAGATCCCACCACCGGCTCTCGAGCTCCTTCACCCCGGAGTTGTCCCCAGAAGAGTTGGGCCGAGATCCGATGGCACCGCTAATGTTCGGGACAAGCGACGAGATCCGTTGGAAGGCTGCCGAGTTCAGGTAGGCCTGGTAGTAGTCCGGCAGTGGGTTGTTCGGAATCTGCGGTATCTGGGCGACCAGTTGCTGGAAGTGGGCAGACAGCTGCTCTTTGAATGCGGAGACCGCAGCCGCAGCGGGCGATGCGAGCGCCGCAGGGACATTGGCACCTTGACCGGCAGCAGCAGCTGCAGAGTTGGACGGCGCCAAGGGGTTGTTTGGACTCGAATCGCGGGCGCCGCGGCGGCTGTGAATGCTGAGGGAGCCCCGGGACAAAGCACCCGAACCTGGTCTCATGTCAAGCCACTCGTCGTCGCCCTCTTGACCGCTGCTGCCCTCGTCATCGCCGGAAGCTGCATAGGACGAAGAGTCCACATCAGCACGGCTGCTATTCTCAGAGCCACCGGTGTCTTCTGTCTCGCCACCAACACCCGAAGCACGGCGCGGTATACTTGACATTGTCATCGGCTCCCACAGGGACCGGAGAGACGCGGCGCTGCTTGTTCGACTATGCAGAGAGCCGCCGCTGCGTGACCTGGCATGGCGCTCGAACCGCTTGATGGCCCGGAGGACCTCGCGTGAAGCAGTGACCTCGGAGGCTGTCAAGCCCGAGAGCGTCCGCATCGTCGGATCAGCTCCGGCGTGGATGAGGCGACGTACTATTTCCGGTTGGTTGTTCAGAGCCGCCAGGTGCAAAGGTGTATAGCCACCATTGTCGCGAACATCGGGGTTTGCACCGCGGGCTAAGAGACCAGCAACGAACCGGTGCATGCCAAGCACACATGCAAGATGAAGCATGCTGTGGCCTGTGGTGCGCCGTTGCATATTGAGGCGAGTCTGGTTTGATGAGTCATCGAGGTCAATGAGCTCCAACACCTTCAGCAGGTGCGTTTCGAAATTTGGGCCTCCGACGCCGAGATCGACCGCGTTGCCGGCGACACCGCGCGTGCTTCCTGTGCTGCTACCGCCGCTGGTCCCACCACCAGACGTCCCCCAGTTTGATGTCTCGCTGCCAATGATGCGCCTGGCCACGTCCTGCGCATCTTCAATCTTCCCCGTCATCTTCCTTGACAGGACGGTGAGAGCGGCACGCAGCAGCTGCTGTTCATCGTCGTCGAGGTACTTGAAGGTGATCCGTTGTTGGGTGGCAGCAAATGGTTGTCCTGCACGCTGGTTTGACTGCCGCAGGGTGACGGGCACATGGCCGGCGATTGAAGAGGGAGGTACTAGGCACACCAAAGAGCTCTCCCCCCAAAACGTTGTTGTCGTTGCCCGTTGGTCGCCGAACATGACATCCAGGCCCTGGTAGAATGCGCTTCCCAGAATTGTGACCTCGATACCACCAGACTTGGGGCCTTCGGCGGGGATGACTTTGTGAATAACAGGCTGCGACGTTGGGCTAGTAGCAGCCTGTGACAGAGCCATGGGCAGGGAGAAGAGGCCCGTCTGGAACTGCTGTGTAAACTGAGCTTGGTTGAGCTGCTGCTGCAGCTGTTGCTGTTGTTGCTGGAAAAGCTGCTGCTGAAACAGCTGCATCGGGCCTCGCAGGCCATTGGGGCTCGGAGCACGGCTTGGGTGGGTGGATGTCGGAGCTGAAAACATGGGCGTCTGCGAGAGACCAAGATTGTCAAAGCTGCCCGAACGGTTTCCGTTGTTCCCGTTTGAAAAGATACCGCCCTGGTCCGTGTGGCTATTTGGAGTGAGTGGTGCTACCAGAGGATCGGCATTCATGGGAACAATCCCGGCGAGGCTGTCAATGTCTGGGTCGCCAGAGCCGCCTGCCATAAGAGCCATATCAACGGCAGCCGCCATGGTGTCCGGTACAAATCCGTTGGGAGGTGACAAAAAGACGTTGTTGCTAGAGAACTGGGCAACTGGAGAGGTGGAGGCAACGAGCCGATGGCCGGCATTGGAAAGCGTCTGCGGTGTCGGCTGCTGAGGAGATGTTTCAATGCGAGTCATCGCCAAGCCGGCTGGGACCTTCGGAACCCCAGCGCTTGACTTTCTCTTCTTCGCAGAGTGTCCCTTCAGGCCATCAGGTGATGCTGGTCTTGAAAGTACTCTTGCAGCCGACGCCGTCACCGCTGCAGCTGCAGCCGCAGCACTGGCACAGGGCGGCTTCTCGTGAGGCTGCGGCGCAGAAAACGTGACTGAGTTACGTTTTAACCCCGAGAGATCGGAGGCTGACTGCACGCCATCAAGCGTCTTATTCTTGACGGCCTTGGAGCCTAGCTTTGTAGCGGGTGTCGGGGTGGTGCTTGTAGACGGCTTTGCCGGCTCCTGAGCGTCTCCTGGTGAAACATCACCGTCAGCAATGGAAGCTGCTGCAGAAGCACTCCCAGCAGACGGCGCGGTGGGCGTTTTGTGATCATCAGTGATCATAATAGAACGTGATATCGTCTGGGCAAGAACCTGGCCTGTGAAATCCTTCAATGTGAAAATCACCTGAAAGCCCGTTTTCTCCCCATGATGTCGGCAGTAGCAGGTGATCCGCATCGGGACGACGATCGATGCACTCTCGCTCTGTAAGTTCGTGGTGGTGGCCGGTGAGCGCTGCCAATCCTTGATTTCGTTGGTGTTGAAGATAATGATGCGCCGGTGCTCTTCTCGGCTCCACTCTTCGTCGTCTTCCGGCTTCTTTGACTTCTTTCTGTTGGCCCGCTTCCTCTCTCTTTGGACGCAACCCTTGCAAATCCATACCTCACCGCCCTTTGCTGGACGGAAGTCATCCCCTTCATCCCCTTTGCTTTTCTCGTTTGGATAGGCTTGTGGCCCGTGTGTCGCCGCCGCAGCTCGTTCCAGTGCCCGTCGACGATTGCCTTCATTCTGCATCGCACTCGTACAGACCACCATGGTGAACAGCTCCAATGCATCAGGGGAGTGCTCAGCAGGTGTTTTTGCAAGCAGCTTGGGCTTCGAGATAGTATGCGGAGGGAGATGCAGCTTCGTAACGCCTGGGGGAAGAGAGGACAGCATAATTGTGACTGGAATCTGCGTTTCCACACGGGACTTGTGAGGCTCGATCTCTACCGAGAATCGGGGCCGCTGCTGAGAGCCGATCAAAGCTGCAGGCGCAGCTTGCCCTTGGTGGAAAAGCGGCATCTGGGAGGCGACGCTGTCTAGATTCTGCTGTTGTTGCTGTAAAGCATTTCCTCCTGGCCAGGCCGTGGTCGGGCTCGTCGGTACGCTATCCGGGAACAAGAAGCCAGAAGACATCTGCATGGGGTCGGCACCGCCTCCATTCATAAAACCAAATCTGAAATCGTTGCTGTCGATGGGCGACTGTGAAGATTGCATGAAAGCTGTCGAGGACGGCCCTTGGCCGAAGACGAAGTTGGAAACTGGCGAAACCTCGCGAGAAGCCGAAGTCTTGAGGTTGTTCATGGATTGGCTGAGTGAGTATTGCTGTTGTGGGTTAGAGACGGCTGCACAACGAGTGGCATAGGAAGGCATGTCTGTAAAATAAGAATACAAAAAAAGGGGGAGGGGGAGGGGGAGAATGCAATAGACCTACCGATGCAGCCTTGTTATGGCCCTTTCGAGGCTGCTGGGCTGAAGCCTGGAAAGGATTTGAGTCGAGGGCATTTGTCGAGGCAATGAAGAGCTGCGCAGCCGTGAACGACGGAACAGCGAGATCGTCGGCGGTCGGGCTGCTCGATGCACTCACAAAGTCCAACGGCGATGGCCCGCCACTGTAGGGACTCAGCTCCGGCCCATTGCCGGTGTCGGAAGTGAGCGACGCCCGAAAAGACGCAGCTGCGTCACCCAGCGGTTCGTCACCGCCTCCAAAGCTAGGGGTGCGGTGGATGGATTTGGGGTCGATTGTGCCGGTGGCGTCACCATTTGTCTTGGCCATGCCCAAGCTCAACTGGGCGTTTCCGTCCTCGCCGTCATCTTGGTCGTCGTCTAAGCGGAGGTAGTCGCGGAAGCTCCAGTTCTGTTGTGTGGTGTCGCCGTCGCCGCCATCCAGAGCATCGTCCGTTATCATCACGTCGTCTTCGCCAACAACGGGTGGTTCTTGCAGTCGCGTTGCGTGCTCCGGCTCACCCTCGGCAGAGCGCTTGAATGATTCGGTGGTTGCAGACCGCCCGGGACCCTTTGGACGGCCACGGCCGTTCTTTGCTGGTGTTCCGCTGACGTGGCTGGAAGGTGCAGACATGGACGTCTGCTTTGAAGAAATGTCCGAGGACGAGTCCTGAAACGAGGAGAGAAGTGACTCTGGCGAGGAGATGGTCGGCGGTTGGGACAACGTCAGTGCCGGATCATCGACAAAGAGCTCGTCTGTGTCGAGGCCAGGTTTGCCAGCTCGGAGCCCACCGGTAGCAGCAGAGTCAAAGCTGTGGAACACCTGCCCCTGCTGCTTCTGTATCCGGTCTATTTTATGTATATGGTGGATCTGATTGTGCGGGTTTTGGATGAAGTCGACAGTCAGGGCGGGCGGGGAATCGCCCATCCATTCAGAGTCAACGGCGTAGTCGCCGGGAGAGGCAGCGAGGGCTTCGAAAGACGTGTCCTGGGCAGACATGTCCCCTGATCTATCGAGGGTACTCGGGGGCGGGGGGCGGATCGAAGGGGTAAGACGTGCGCTGCGCGCGTGCGAGAGAGAGAGAGAGAGAGAGAGAGACGAGTACCGTGGCCTGGACCGGATCCCTTCAATCGGCCAGGAGGCTGTTGGCTCTCCGCAGGGCTCTCTCGCCCTGTCGATCTCTTGGGACGTCAACCGATGAACGTTCAAACGGCCAGCACCGGTTCGTTTGAGCGTGTCAAAGGGCTGCCCGTGCCGCCAGAGACAGCGATCGTCAAGAGAACGTCCGTTGGGGACAAATTCGGCAGCCGAAAAGTGTCTGCTCTGCAGATTCGACGTCGTCTGATCGGTTCGTGGTGGCCCGGCGGGGGAGGGAGGGGGGAGTGCCGTGGCAAGCGAAGCGGGACAGAGCCGTGGTATCTCGGTGTCTGAATCGTCTGTACCGCCGTGCGTGCTTGCGTTTCGTCCCGAAGCTCGTCCCAATGTCTCCTCGTTCAATGTGAAGTGACTCGAAAGTGGAGGAAGAGAAAGTGGAGACGAAGAAAGGGGGGGGGGGAGGTCGGCGAGCGGAAAAGAAAATGCAATCGAAGAAATAATGCGCAGATAAAAATAATAATAAAGGGTGGGAGAGAAACGGAGGCAACACAAGGCAAAGGCGGGCGGATTGGGACGCGATAATGCCGCGATGGCGAAAACAGAGTTGCCTTTGCCGTTGGTGATGGTTGTAGGTTTGTCCTATTTTTTCGCCGTCGTCGCAATCCCCTTCTCTCTGGTACTCAGAGAAGCAATGGCAGCCGGCCCGCCTTCTGCCCTTCTGGGCTGTGGCAGGGATGGACAAGGGAAAGTGAGGAGAGAATTTTGGGAAAGGGCGGTCGGGCCAGGGTGTCGCGACAGGTGATTGGTGCTTGCAGTCTTGGAAGCCCACAAAAAGCGGCCAAGCCACGAGCGTCCGTTTTTCTCTCGCTTTCTCTGGGGGGGAGTGTCCTTTGTTAGATATCTTTGGTGGCACCGACACGATTGGCCAAAGGCAGGAGCGACCGGCAGGGGGCCAGTGTCCTGCCCAGTCTGTTCCAAAGTCGCCCCCCGCCCATCCCGTCTGTCCACTCTAGGCAGCTTCAATACGGAGTACTGCTACGTACGGGGCTGGTGCATTTCACACAACTCTCCCTCTCCTTGCTGGACAATGCTGAAAAGGGTTTAGGGGGGCTGGAGTACTTTGGTGTCAGCCCCAACGCTTTTCAGGGCAGGGCTCACCCGCAGGGCGACAGTCCTCAACAGCTGACTTCTGGAGAAGGCGTGTCTCGATGCCAGGCTGTCCAAGTCGCACTTTCCTTTGTGGGCAGGACGTGAAGGCGGGGTAGCAGCAGCCGAATGGCGTTCTGCGCAGAACAAGAAAGAACGAGGGAGAACGGGCAGCTGAGATCGTAGTCTGGGCGGAAGCTGCGGTGGGAACAAACAAGAAGATGACGAGGACAGCGTGGCCGCAGTTGGAGGCAGGAGGGAACGTGACGCAGCCAGGAAGCCGCGAGGAAGCCGCGGCCTCCGTCTAATACAGCCCCTCTGTCTGTTTAGTGGTGTTCCTTTGCTTCTCTCTTGCGTCGCTCTCCTTGTCCCCAGTGCGACGCGGAACCGACGGGATGGCCCATGCCCCCCGACACGTCCGGCGGCGGAGCTGCTGGATGACAGGCAAATGACGAAATGCATCTTATCTTGCATGTAAGATGCTCGTATCTTGTCTGTAGCAGAGATGGGCGCCCTCCGGCGACCCTTTGTTCCAGAACGTCCGCGCCGCTGCCTTTCGTACTGCAGCCGTGATCGGCGAGTTATGCAGAAAAGATGCAAATTGCCATCGATACTCCGTTTGGTTGTCTCTGGCCTGCAGAGCTCTCCGAGACCACGTTGCACTCGCTTTCATACGCCGCAAGATATGTAAAGGTCCGGTGCATGGATATCTCGAGCCGCTGTCGGTGCCGCACCTATTTCAGCTACGCCGAAGCAGTGGGTGAGCCCCTCGATATAGGGTGTCAATCTCGGGTTGTCTTGCGTCACATCGCTCCGTGTCCACGAGCCTGCTCGAGAGGGAGGAGAAGGTGCAAGTGCCTTCAGCAACGTGGAATTGCAAGGCCTACGAAACATGCAGCTCCATCGCTTGACATCCCCAGCACGCAGCAAGGCAGGAGTAGCAATTGATCCTACGCGCCTGCACGCAGAGGGTTGCGCGGGTGCGCTGACGCTGTGGATGCCAATAGGGGGCGAGGGGGCGAAGGGCGTTCGAACCGAAACATAACACGGACAGGAGCATGCCACTCAACCGGCCGCTTTGCATGGTGCGCGATCGGAGGTCAAACCGGTGCATGGCCATTGGTCCAATTGGATACCTCCCAAGGCGTCACGAACCGGCAGAAGGCGATATGGAAAGGAGGACAGGGCCACCGTCAAAGCCGGAATGGAAAATCAGCGTTGTAAAATTGAGGCGTCTAGCTGGGAAAAGTATACAAAAAACCCTGGAAAAACGGAATCTTAAAACGCACAAAAGACGTGAATACAAAAAAGGATACGAAGCGTCCCCGTTCACAAAACTGAAGCACTGCACACTGCACACTGCACTGCTGCAGAACCATCAACAGGTGTGTGGGCGTTGCAAGCCCGTGTCCACCCGTAGAACATGGGGAGCCTAGATCCAGGCCTTCCCCCCCCCGCGTAACGGTGTCAGGTCTCGAAGCACCACTAAACGTGAGGTGGCTCGTCGGGGAACCGAATCGTCCGGCTGGGCGGAGGCGAAGACGGGTCAGACGGCGGGGTCGAAATTGACACAGCCGACGGTGAATCAAGACGGCCCGGCGGCGCCAACTGAGGTCCGGTGGCATGTCCACCGCCATTGCTCCCAACGTCGTCTGCCGCGCGAGGACGAGGATTGGCACTCTTGCTGCTGCTGCTGCTGCCGCCGTTGCTGTCGTTGTTGTTGCCGTCGTCGTTGTCGTTGCCTACGCCGCTAGGCGTGGCATCGTTCGACCGGATGATGGAGCCACCGATGCGATAAATGGGCCGACTACCAGTACTGGCGGGCCCCGGAATGCCCGTGGCAATGCTTTCTTCGACCATGGACAACACGCCTGGCGCGTCGCCGCCCTTGGACGCGGACGGGACACGGCTGCCAACACGGAAAGACGGCAAAGCCGCCGCTTGCCGCGATCGCCTCCAGCGGAAGGGGCCGTCTGGTGTGCCGACAGACACCGAAGAGGGAGACGAAGGAAGCGCGCGGCTGAGCGTGCGCGGAAGATAGAAGCCCAGCTTGCCGAGCGGGACGCTCAGGCCGTGCACGACAATGCTGACAATCGACAAAAACCACACCACAGCCGTGACGGTCTCTCCGAGTTGGGCGACATCGGGACGGAGAGTGGTGCTGGATGCAGTGCCGTCGTCCAGGCTTGCGGGGGAGAGGCGCTCGAGGAATTCCAGAGTGATGTACATGTAGAAGATGGCCGAAACGCCGACCGGACCAAAAAACCCGACAAAGAGGCCCTGGCGCCAGTCTTGAATCTGCGGAATGAGCCGGTGGATCGACATGACCCAGGGAAGACGGCGCAGCAGCAGCAGGAGAATGCCGAGCACAATCAGGCGGTACAGCGGCACGGGCCCGTGGACAAAGATCGACCAGGGGCACACGGCACCGTACCACATGAAGATGGTCACGTTGAGCAGCATGTCAATGGTCGGCTGCAGGGAGTCGTCTTTTGTCTCGAGCCGGAACCAGTCATCCCAGGTGAACACGTTGCCGGCGACAAAGCAAGCCAGGACGTCGTCGCTTCCAATCAGGCCGCAGGTGCCGACGATGAACAGAGCCAGCGAGATGGCAAAGACCAGAAAGCTCTCGCGGTCAACAAACTTGCGCTCCTCGGCCCAGTGAAGTAGCTCTTTTGCAATGTAGCCCACGATGATACCGTAGACCACGCTCAGAAGAATGGTGTAGCCCCACGTCTCGCCGAACCAGAGCCCCATCGCCTTGCCGGCGCCACCGGTTGGCACGGGGAATTCGTCTGTCGCCTGGAACCCGGTGTACTGGATCAAGTACAGGGCGAGGAACAGGAACGGGTAGCCCAGCCCGTCGTTGGCGCCAGACTCGGCAATGATGATGCGCTGCAGCTCTTCGGGGACGTTCTGGTCCGCAAACCGGCCCTTGACAATGACGTTGGACAGAATCGGGTCGGTAGGTGTCACGCACGACCCAATCGCCAGAGCGTGCAGGAAGGGCAGGCCCGGCGAAAGCAGGCCCCATACTAGCAGGCTCGTCGACAGCCACATGGCCGTCATGATGGGGCCGAGCAGCCAGGCCAGCGGCCGCCATTGCTGCTTTAAATACCTGCTAGGCAATTGGACACCAGCAAGGACAAGCTGCACGCCCAGCACGAGGCGCGAGAAGTAGAGCGTGGCAGCGTCAAGGTTGGCCTGGGAGCCGGCATATTCGAGCGGTCGGATGAAGTTGGCGGCGGGCGGAGAGAAGGCGACGCCAGCCAGGAGAGAGATCACTGCAGGGGGGGGGGGTGCGTTAGCTCAGACTGCCCTCACTCTTCGTAGCGAGACAGCTAGTGCCGCAGGAGAGCAAGTGCTTACAGGCTTCGGACAAATAAAACTTCTCCTTGCAGAGGTAGGAGACGAGGCCAAACAACGACACCCATCCTCCAAGAACGCTAACCACGATATTGAAGTCCGTCAACGCGAGGGTCGGCATGGCGATGGCAACTGGCTAGCCGGGCAGCAGAGGGCCGAACGATCCGAGAAGGAAACAAGAAGTATAGAGATAGTGAAAGAGAGAGAGAGAGAGAGAGAGAGAGAGAGAGAGAGAGAGAGAGAGAGAGAGAGAGAGAGAGAGGAGATTATGTGACTCCAGAGTCGTCCTTGCTCATGCGAAGCAGCAGAAGCGGAGCGAGGCCAAGAGCAGCCGGGACGTCGGGGCCCGAGACGGCGTTGATCAGACCCGGGCGCTGATCCGGGTGCTGGCTGTGGCGATGGCGACGGACAAAGGGCAAGCGGAGGCTGGCGGTTGTGGTAGCTGGGAATGGGATCCGGGCTGGAGACGTCAGGCCCAAGATCGAGGTCAGGACTCCCGTAGCAAGGAACAGCACGGGGGGCTCGGCTCGTGTTATTGAATCATGGAGGCGGTGGTTGTGGCGAGAGGCGTCTTCCGCAGAAAACTCCAGAATGTCAGACCGGGCCTCCTCTAGAGATCGAGGAAGGCGGCAGAGGGCGGTAGCTTCGGTTCCAAAGGAGGGGGGGGGGGGGGGTGACGAAGAGCAAAGACGGCGTCCAGCAAAAGTCGCGGACAGCTGGATGTCGTGAGCTCGGAAGGGCAGTTTTCGGCCGATAAGATCGTCGCTGCGGAAGGGCTCGCACAAAACAACAGACTGGCTATGGCGGTGGAGCGGGCGACAGGGCGACCGGACAACACAGGTCAAGCAATTGGAACCGATGCGAGACTTGGGCAATTGGCTGATATCACGGCGTTCTGTGATCGGATCGATATCGGGAAGTGATGGCGGGGCAACAACAAAAACAAGGCTGCGTCTCCGTTGGACAGGAAAGGGTAAGCAGGCCGTGTCCGGTCGGGGCGACGAGAGATGCGGCGCGAAAAAGTCCTCCAAAAAGCTTTCGTGAGCTGCGTGGCAGGGGAAGACGAAAGTGAGGTTGGTAAGGGAAAAAAATTTGGCGCAAGATTAAAAAGAAAAAAAAACGGCCCTCGATGTATCTTGGTAGACATCTCGGTAAGGAAAGTGATAATGACTAGCCGCCGGGGTTGGGGCGTTCTTGCAAACTCCGCCTTGGTCCTGGCACTACCACAAAAAAGATCCACTTTTCCTTCGACATGTGGCAACATACATGGCAAGAGGCGCGATGGGCATCAAGAGGAAAGAGCATTCAGCTACGGAGAACGGGACACAATTTATTCCGTGTAAGAGAAGCAGGGCCGGGCACAGTAGAAGAGCACGTCATGGGGTACAACGGAGAGGCTGCACAAGGGCTCGCAGGAAGACAATAAAAAGAGCACCAATGGTCCCAAGACAAGACGAGACAAAATAAAACGCCTGACTCTGGAGAGATCAGCTAGTCAAAAACGCACAAAACAAGGAGACGAAGCAGAGCAAGAAGAAAAAGAGAGATGAAAGAAGAGATAAAATAAAAGGGACGAGAAGCGTCCCCCGGGCCGCGGAAAGGCAGACACAGCTGCGGCCGCCCCTTTGGATTTTACTCATGTCCGTTGCCGTGCCCCCTGGACTGCGAGCATGTCGGCGGCCACATTGCCCGAGTCGGTGCTGTGGCCCTTCACCCAGCGGAACATTGTCATAGTGCCGGACTTGTCGCGCGTGTCGATGAACGTGCGCACGGCCTTGATAATGTCCTGGTTCATCACCGTGTCACCCCCCCGCGTCTTCCAGCCGTTGCTCGCCCAGCTCCTGTACCACTCGCTGACGCAGTTTATAGCATATGTGCTGTCGGAAAAGATTCTCACCGACTGGTTGACAGGTACGGATTGAAGGGCCCGCAGGACGGCGGTCAGCTCGGCCCGCTGGTTCGTCTGCAGAGGGCCTTTCAGCCGCTCTGAAATGTTCCTAGAGAGGCAGTTAGCAAAAGGGAACGACGTGGTACGATCTGGGCGACTGGGTTGGGCTGAGTCGGGCTACCAGGTAGACCCGTGTCGTCCCAAAAAGCCAAACAAAAAGACAAGCAATGCTATACCTCTTGTCACCATGGCCAAAAAACACACCGATGCCGGCAGACGCTCCGTGCTGCCCATTGCCCAGGCTGCTGCCGTCTGTGTATATGTTCAGGATGGACGAAGCGCTCGCGGCAGCCGCACTGTTTGGCTTTGCCCGCTTCGTGGCCGGCTGGAGGATCTGGGCTGCGTCGTCCTCGTCCTCGTCCTCATCCTCGTCATCCTCGTCGTCCTCGTCGTCGTTCTCCTCGGCCTGGGCTCGAAGGGGGGCCGAGATTACGCCACCACTGGGCCCACTGAGCGCCTGCCGCGTTGCAGCATTTGCATACATGCGTATAAAGTCGGCCGCCTCAGCCCGCGTAGCAAATTTTTTGTACTTGGGCCCTTTGGCGCCCACAATGGCCTTTGACGCCTCTGCCCAATCGGTGTAGATGCCCGGGAAGGTGCCGACGGCGACGGCGTAGTATCGCGGTTCGCCCTTGTCTTTGGCGCCGCCCTCGGGGTTCATTCCGGCTACGAATGCAGCGGCCTGCTCGCGCGTGACGAAGCTCTTGTCTAGGTTGTGGGCGGTCAGCGGCTGTCGTTGGGGGGGGGGGGATAGTAGACGAAGAGAAAGGCGGGAAGAAATCGGGGGCAAAGGGAGCATGGTTTTGGTCTGAAAGCAATGCCAGCGACTTACATTGTGCACCTTTGAAGCCCGCGATCTGTGCCTGGCATTCGTGCCACGTCAGGTAGATTCCTGGCCGCACGCCCGCCCGCACGGCGTAGAATTTCTGCACATTCTTGTCATCCAGCTTCCTCTTTCGCCCAGCAGCGGCGGCAGCGGCGGCGGCGGCGGCGGCGGCGGCGGGAGCCGGCGCGGACGGCATCGGGCGAGACGGAGCGACGACGGGGGGGCGGATCGGCGTCGCAAAGCCTCCGGAGATGGTAGCAATCGAGGACGCTTTCCCCTTGCGGCTAGCAGGGGGCATTCTCAGGGCAAGACAGGTGTCGCTGACAAGCGTAGGCCAAGCAGCTCGACGGCTGGTGCTGCTCCTCTCGAGGACGGCGACGACACGGGCACGGGCACTGCTGCTCGCAAGAGCAGAAAGCGGGCGGCCGAGGAGGTGCTTCCTCAGGGCGGCAATTTTGGTTCTCGGAGGGTTTTTTTTTTTCGTCGCCTGTTTGCTTGTTGATCGTCGGGTGCACGCTATGGCTCAGCGTACTCTGCAGAGGCCAAGCCGCCGGGCAAAAACAGGGTTCAAGGTAAACAAGGACACAAGGACATGTGCAGTCTTTGGGGGCTTCGTGTGGGTGTGCCCTTGCCGGAGGCTGGTGTCGCTGCTGTCGTTGCTGGTTTGCTCCTGAGGTCGAGACCCGGCTCTGTAGAGACAGAGCGTCTTTTGGGCTGCAGCAAGTCAGATAGAACCGTCGCCTTTGCTCTAGATGGACATGGAGAAGGAGTTTTGGAGCTATAGGGCCAGCTGGGCTAGCCTCGGCGCAAATTACCAGCGGTTGCTGAAAGAAAGTTGGGCAAGCAAAGGTGTCCCAAATGTTTGTGGAGATGAAGCGAAAGAATCGAGAAAAAGACAGAGAGACAGGAGACCCTAGGGAGGAGGAGGAGGGGGGGGGGGGGGTGATGTATATAGTAGGGCCACCGGATAAGCCGCAACCAAGAGGAAAGAGGAGAGATGCAAGAGACAACCAAGGAGCAAAGGGAACGGGGGGGGGGGGGGGGGGAGAGGGGGGCAAGGGAACCCCAAACGCGAAATGGGGGGGGGGGGAGAATTGGGGGATTA
>JADHKO010000215.1:0-53614 GCA_019925425.1 Ophiostoma pallidulum | reverse complement strand
GTAGAGACCCTTCACATCTGGAATGCGTGACAACAAGCAGCCCTCACTTCTGCAGCACAACGTCATGCTCTCCCGGAAGTTGACTTGGCCGAAGCATGGATTGGGGCCAGGGGGGGGGGATGAAGGACGAGATGATTTGCAAACATAAGGAGGCGGAAGAAGTGAGGAGGAGGGAGGGAGGGGGGGGGGGGGGGGGGTGGATGCCACTTTTGGGCTGCCTGAGAACGAGATTCGGACCAGCCAGGTGCGACAAGCTTGCACAGCACCGCAAAGGCAAAATTAACCTTACCGTTAGGCTGGTTGCGGATCATCAGAGGGGAGAAGGGCGTCTTGGTAAGCCGGATGCTGTACGGAGACAGGGTAAGGGGGTGAATAAGAGGGGAATATGGGGGGGCGTGTAACATCGCCGGGCAGGTTACGACAAGTGCCAAGCCGGAAAGAAAAGAAAGAAAGGGAAAAAGTGACAGGAGACAGAAGAGGAACCGGCTGGCAACGCTGTTGCAACCATGCAGAGGCTTCCGGGAGCATGGTGGGCCAGTCTAGGACGGGGAAGAGTGATACGGGGCGGTTGGGCTTGGGCAGGAAGGCCAAAGGGCCCTCCCCTACCCCTGGCCTCCCTTTCTCTTCGGTGAGTCCAACCTCCGTGATCGTCATTGCGTATGGCCAGCTTTTTGTTTCGCGGTGTTTCGGCCTGGCCAAGACTCGAGGTGTGTGGCAGTGGGTGGAAGAATACGATACAGCCGCCGCCGTACGCAACATCCGTGAACGACGAGGCTCACGATAATGACTAGGGGAGGGGGGGCATCGTGTTCGAGGACGGATAGTACAAGACCAACGAGAGATGGAACAACAGTAAAACTATGCAAAAGCCAGAAACAAAAAAGAGAAAAAGAGCGAGCAGACAAATGGCCGCTTGGTCACTTCGTGGCCACTTGCTCTAGGCGGTGCTGTCGACATCCGGATGCCTTACAGTGGCAGCATGAGAAGGCGAGCTGATGACCGCAACGGCAACGGAGAGGCATTGTGCCATCACGCGCTACAACAAGGCCATCGTGACTTCTCCGTGCACAGCATGCAGGAACGCCAAGCTTTCTACTATGTGCATGAGATTCGGGTCTGTGCCCCCCGGGGACTGCTCGCCCGCTGACAGGCACCGTGGAGTCTAAGGAGTGCGATGGTGAGAAAACAGCAGAGAGGGGCGGAAGAGAAACAAAAAGAAAAAGGCTTAGCCCAGTGGGTTGGCTCTACGGGGAATCAATACGGAGTAGACGACAGCCGTATCGGAGGCCTTTCTTTCTTTTCTTTCATTTTCGTCCGAGTGGCCGTCTGGCACCTGCCACCTCCCAGCGGAGCAATCCCCTTGTTCCACACGAGGCCTGTTCCTCTTCGTGTGTAAGTAATGTCTGTGCTTTTCTTTTTTTTCTTTCTTTTTTTTTCTTTTTTGCTTGCCATTTGGCGCGCATGGCTGGCCAAACAGCAGAATGGCATGTTTGGGATTTCATCCGAGAAGCACGTTCTGCGTCACTCAACGTGTCAGGTTTGACGCGGCCCAAGCTGCGATCCGTTCAGGGCATTGACAATGCTGCGGCGACAACGGGGGGTGGTATTAGAAATACCGAGGCGGTAGGGGCGCAAAAAGAAAGCCAAAGAAAAAAATGAAAAAAAAAGGAACCCAGCGCATGCTCTTCACATCTCCCTCGAGGCTATTTGGAACCCACAACGGAACCGTGCTCTTCCATCCTTTCTTACGGGCCGGCGATCGGTGCCGCCTGCTGCTTTCTTCCTTCTTCCTCTTCCGTCTTCGTTTTTTTTGGTTGTGAATTTCACACGGATCCTTCTCTCTGGTTTCTTTTTGGTCTGATCTTTTCTTGGATAGGCCACCCCTCCCTCCCTCGCCCTGCTTCTGACCAGCCTTTTTTGCTATCCGCTACCCTCTTCTTATTTCTTTTCCCTCTCTTACGACGTTTCCCGCTGACACAAAACTGACAGAAGAGAGTGGCTGGCTGAAGGAGAGAAACAATGCACAGTGAATAAACATAGAACCGCCGCGGTGAGAGCTCAGACGGGAACCATCCACAGCCAGCATGTCTTCCCAGTCTTGTTCCGGATTGGCTTTGCTTGTCCTCGTTCCCTTCCATCTTTGGTTAGCCGTCCCCAATGCAAACAGAGAGCTTTGAGGCATTGTCTCTCGCTGGAGGGGGGGTAGTGCGTTGACGGCGTAACGACTAAACCCCTGTTGCTGTAATGCTCTGGAAGGCCGTATGCTGTACGCCGTTCTCTGTGCCAATGCCCCACGGCTGCTTTTTTTGTTGCAGAACCGGAGCCTGGCTAGAGCTTATTTTGCAGCCCCAATGCACCAGGACGGCAGGGGAGGGCAGAGCAAGCCAGGGTCGCCCGGAAGATGGAATCACTTGGTGGAGAGAAAAATGTGGACTGCTGCATCTACGGAGAAAACCCACCATATTTTTGAAACATGGCCAAAGCTGGCTGCCAGCCTGGCCGACTTCACTGCAACCCAAGAAGAGCTCCACCAAAGGTCTCGTCAAACTGCCACTAGAAAGGCCTCAGCCGTGGATCCTTTGAAGACTGTTTGGGCGTCAAAGATTCAAACCCACGAACATGGATTGCCATGAGGATGCCCACGGGTTACGGAGCAACGGACAACGGATAGGCAAGAGAAGAGAGGGGGTGGGCTGCAAAACATCCCAGTCTGTGGCTTTTTGTGTCTCTTGACGTTTCTCTTTTCGGCGGGATTTGATAAGGAAGCACATGAGAGATTTGCATCGCAGAACCGCGGCGGCAAAGCACATCACCGAGTAAAGGGGGGCGGCATGAGAGGAAATAAACAAGCCGACGGAAGGCAGAAAGGAAGTAAGAAAGAGGGAAGAGAAATGGGAAAGAATAAACAAAAAAGGAAACTTCCGAGATGCTGAAGACACGGATTTCAAGGAAGATGCAGAAGGCGACACAGAGAGGAAGAAGGGCGGCCGGGATCTATAAAGGCCGGACGCATCCCGTCGCTATTCTTTTAGATGCCCCCATCATCGATACCATTGGTCTTTTTTGTCAAAGTATGTCCTGCGTGCATCTTGCAGGTCGACTCGACTGTTTAACACGAATTGCTTTTAGAGATAATGGACATGCACCACGGTCAAAAACAAGGCCGGTGTGCGAGGCTATATTACACAGCGTACACGATGAGGGCAACCTATATTCTTCTAGCTCCCAAAGGGAGGCCCCGTAGCTCTCTATTTCGTGTCGAACTCTTCTCTTTGGTGTTATTACCCAATTCTTGTGGCTTGTATTTTTGTTTGTCCCTAATCTAAATCCTGTGCACATTGTTCTCTCCCGAGCCAAAAGCAAAGCCCTGTGCCTGGAAGTGTGTGCACCCAAACAATACATCCCCAAAACCGAACCAAAGAAAAAAGCGAAGTCGGAGGAAGAGACTAAAAAGATCGGTGCCTTTGGCGTATCTGTTGCGTACATTCGTGTGTTTGTGTGTGTTTCGTATGTGTCGGTTTCGTTCCCGGATCCTCCTCCATTGTCTCCATTTCCAAATCACAGCCCACTCTAGATATCACACAGTCGCTACTCCCGGGCACCTTGTGCTCGGACACGATGGCTTATGGCTGTCTGGCGGTTGTCCTTTGAGACCAAGAGTAACCAATATTCCCAAGGCTTGCTCTGTCCCAGGGCCGAACCGTAAAAAAAAGAAGCAGGTAGGAGAGCAAGACCTAGTGTTTCTTCCAAAACTCGAACTCGCCCCCCTGGGGGTCAACTGACCATGAAGTGTGTTTTGCTGCAGGACGTGGAGCAATCACTAACCTCCCACCTCCCACCTTATCCAGTCCATATCCTTCCCCCCCGCTCAGCGGGTGAAGTCGGATAGGTCAGAGTCGTCAGCTGCCGGCGCGGCTGCAGCAGGCGGGGCAACAGCAACAGCTGCGGCTGGAGGGGCGGCAGCTGCCGCCACGGTTGATGCGGCTGGAGGAGCAGTAACGACGGACGTGGAGGCTGTGACGGTGGTAGCAGCGACGGTGGCGGCGGCCGGGTCAGCGCCAACGGCATCTACAGTGGCGCCCACCGAGGCGCTGGCGACACCGCCGCTGAGGGCAGCACAACCGAGGTTGCTCTGGCGCTTGGCACGGCCGCCCCGGCGAATCGTCTTCGTGCGTGTGACGGTCTATTGGTCGGACAGAAGATTAGCGAGAGACAGAGAGAGATTGGGTGTTTATGTATGTGTGGGAGAGCGCTTCAAAAGGCTACCTTCTTGAAGTCGTTCACGGCGCGCTTGAAGATGCCCAGGTTGAAGCTGTTGAAGAGCGAGTTGGAGCTGAAGAGCGTCTGGATCTGGGACACGTTGATCAGGCCGGACTGCTCCAGTTGCATCAGCTCCGCCAGCTCGAGGAACATCTCAATGCTGGAGGACTGGCCCAGCTGCGACAGGAGGTTGACGTTGAATACGTTGTTAAGGCACAGCGCTCCCATCATCAACTCGATGGCGTTGAGTAGGTCGCTCTGGCTATTGAGGTTGACGCTACCAAGGTTGACACCGCCGATGCTGAGGCCACCCAAGTTGCCCAAGTTGCCCAAGCTGCCCAAGCTGCCCAAGTTGCCTAGGTTGCCCAGGTTGCCCAGGTTCAGGCCGCTGCCCCCGCCGAGGTTAATGCTGTTCGCATTGCCGCCACCTGAACTGTCGACAGTCGCGGAAGCGACAGCGGCACTGCCGGCGGCGCTGCTGATATTGACGGCGGAAGCTTCCCCGCTGGCTACGACAGGGGTGGGCGGCGTGACAGCCGACACCAGGCCGACAGCTCCGAGGAGGACGAATGTGAGGGACTTCATGATGTTTGAAGAGAAAGGAGAAGAAGAAAGGTGTGAAATTAAAATTGACCAGCAAGATGTAAAAGGAGAGAATAGACAGAAAACGATAGAGCTCAGCTTGTAGAAGTCAGTACAATGCGGGACAACAGGAGGAAAATGAACCGCCAAGACTCACCTCTTTTATATTAAAACACAGAGAAAGAAGAAAAAGAAGGAAAAAAGCTCCGTATAACAGTCAAATAGTCAACATTGATAGCAGCTAAACCGAGGAAAGAAGAAAAGAAGAAAAAAAGAGTGAAGAGGACAGGAAGCTAGCGGCTGGACGAGGCCGCTTGATATACCTCAAGGCTGCAAAAAAAAAAAAAAAGGGAGCCACAAAGAGGGAGAGACATGAAGACACACCAACAGACAGAGACGGTCGGAGAAATCCATATCATGCATCTCTGGTCTGTATTCCAGACGGGAGGCAGCAAAACCTGTTGATGAAACGCTTTGTGCCAAGGAATGGCGATTATCCACGGCAAAGCAGAAACTTCCACAGACGACGATCATCGGCCGGAACAGCGGACACTCAAAGACGGGGAGGGGTCCTTTTTACGGCGTTCGACAAAGATGAGGCATACACACACAAAACTCACCCCGAACGACAAAAGGCAACCGAACTGTGCCTCAGCGTTGTGGTGCGAGACTGCAAGAATAGCAGGGCTGAGCGCGGTACTATTCGGCTTTCTTCCTGCACGGCGTAAACACAACGTCTTGCAACGCAGGCTTCCAGAGAGTTCTCCTGATCTGCCAGGATGCTGCAAATGCAAAAAAAAGAAGGCAGAGGCAGAAATGCGAGCGTGAGTCGACGAGGGACCCCAGCAGAAATCAGAAAGGGAGGACGATGCTTCCAGTGCCAGAGGTCGGACACAACGACGCAGTGCATCTCACAGAGCAGCTGGCACGGTCGCAGCCCTCTGGAAATGGCGTGAGAGTGAGTGCCACTGCTGGGGCTGTCAAGGCAGGATTAGAGCTGCGAGGCTGATGCTCTGTTTCAGAGCGTCGCCAGGAATCAGGTGCTTTGGCTTTTGGGGGGGGGGGGGGGGGGGGGGTGCATTTGTGTGCATCTTTGTGTGTTGCAGGGATCGTTTTGGGTTCGGAATCTCTGCCCGTTTCGCTGCTCGCCATCCGGTATTATTCAGGGGACGTGCACATACGACCGCTGTCCGCCTAGGGGAACAAGAAAAAGAGCATTGGGCCGGGCCAAACTCGTGGGCCCATCTTTCTTTTATTCGTTGTTGTTATTTCGGGGGGTGAGTCCGGAGGCAGGGAAGACAATAAGATGCTGTTCTCTAACAAGCGATCGCCAGACCGCAACACGGGGGAGGAACGTCAACCAAATACCAAGACGAAACGTTGATGCAGAAAAGATTCAGGACCGGGACGGGCAGACCGGGCGCAGAAAAAAAGAAAAAGAAGAAAGCAACAAAACACCCGAGAGAAATGCACATCCAGGGCGATGGCTTCGTGGCGTCCCTCTTCCCCGTCTTCACCTTTCTCCTTTTCCATGATCACGTCTACCCCGGACGATCCTCCTTCGCAGAAACGGTGCTGGGGGTTTTGGGAGGGACAAACGGGAGAAAAAAAAGACAATAGGGGCAAGAAGAAGCGAAGAACGTGGGACTGCTGTTGGGGCTTTTATCGCAGTCTTTCTCTCCTGTCTCCCCTCTGGCCCTTCTCCTGGACCATTGCGAGAGCACTGTCAGCTGAGGAAATATAAAAGAGGCACCAGCAGCTGGCAATGCAATGCATCTCAGGGGGGGGTGGCGACAACATCCCTCTCAAGCCAGAAGGAACTCGTGGTCGCTTCCGGACAATGTCTCGCACTTTGTCTTCCGTCGTGATTCTCGCCAGATACGTAATGGAATGACCCTTGGATTGAGTTGAACTAGGTATGTCTTCCTTCTGCAGACAGCCACATAATGCACTCTCTGTCATAGATGGCCAGGTATCTGTCAGCCCCCCCTCTTCCACCCCCAAATAAATCGCAGCAAGATAAGAAAAACGCCGACATGCAAACACGACAGCCCTGTGCCCAGCCATGTTCTATGCAATTGTCTCCCTCGCCCCAAGTGCCCGGAAAAAAAAGAAAGCCTCCTCAGCATGAGGCCGACGTCCCGCCCCTGTGTTCGTGTTCGTGTTTTTTTTTCGACCTTTGCTTTCACTTTTCTAATGGCGGCGCATGATGCGGTAACCGTTGACGTTGTCTTTGTGCTTGTGGCTCGTGCCGCTCTTCTGACTCGTCTCGTTGCGGCGGCTGCTGCTGCTGCTGCTGCTGCTGCTCCTGCTCCTGCTGGCTGCTGGCGCTTCGGAAGCCCAACAGCTCGCCCACAACCCCCCCTGGCTTGGGCACCGGGCACTCCCGCACCGCCCTCGAGGGCGCCACGGTCCGGAAGCTCCTCTTCTCGTCTGTGTCCACCATGGCGAACCGCGCGATGCCGTCCTCGCCCCGCTGGACCTCCGCGGCGGCTGCAACCGAGAACGGCGCCGCCTCGTCTTGGGGCCTCCTCCGCCGCCGCCGCCGCTGCTGTGGTTGCTGGATCACGGTGCCGTCTGCGGCGACGGCCATTTGCCCATCGGCGAGCGCCACACGCGGCGCCGGACACGGGAGGATATGTGGCAGCACGACGACAAAGAAGCTCGCAAACACGGTGGTCGCAAACAGTGACGAGGTCATGCGCGACCGCGGGTGCAGGTGCGGCGGCGCCATATGCGCGTTTGGTGGTGGCTAGAGCGAGGCCGTGGGAGGGCGTGAGCGTGTTGGGCGGTGGTCGAGTCTCGGAAGGGCGCGGGACGAACGGCTGGAAGAGGCGACGGAGCTGGGGGGTGGAGGAAAGAAAGTCGGGAGAGCAGCCAGTCTGTCACGGGCTCTAAGACGTCAATTGGCTTCCACCAGAGTCGTGGGAATCACAGGTCTTTGCCAACTGCGCCGTGGAAAGGTCGTCGTGACGCCGCGGGTGGTACGTCGTCGGGATGGTCAACAGTTGAGCGACAAACTGGCGGGCTTTCCGTGTAATTTTCTACCGGAATTTATTAACAGCTGCGATTTGGTTGGCTTGTGGGCAGCAGCACCTCACACCACTTGGTGGCATGGACCGCTAGTCCACAACATCACTAGCGCCAAGTCGTGCAGCCTTGTCACGTTATCGCCTTTGTCATCCCAGATCTTTTATTTTATTTTTTTATTTTTTTTAATTTTTTTATTTCTTTTCTCACCAAAACGCCAATCGCGCTAACGAACCTGTCCCGCGTTGGAGACCTGCGGCGACCAGGATCTGGAGAAAAAAAGGAACCCGACGAACATCGGCGTCCCGCGCCCCCATGCCACTAAGACTTGATTTCACACAACCCGCCGTGAGATCGTAGGCTGCGCTTTGCTCGTTTGTGTCGCTCTTTTCCCTTCAACTTCTGTCTTTCGCCCCCCTCCCCTGTTCGCCGCCGCGGCACCGAAAGCGAACCCCCCCAACCCGACCGTGTCTGCGACTTTCTCTTTTGCTCCCCGACCCCAGCCATGAGCGACATCGACCAGTAAGGACTGCGACTTTGGGGCGGAATGACGGAATAGCGACCCGGGACTGACTGTGCGAACTTGTTTCTAGATGGATTGCTCAGCTGCGCGCGTGCCGCCTGATCCCCGAGGAGCAGGTCCGCGAGCTCTGCCACAAGGCACGCGAGCTGCTGATTGAGGAGGGCAATGTGGTGCAAGTCACGGCGCCAGTCACGGTACGACTCTCCCCCCCCTCCTCCCCGCTGCCGTGTTTTGCACGTCAGTACTGACAGTGCGCCCCATCCCCCACCCATCCCCCCGTCTCCAGATCTGCGGCGACATTCATGGCCAGTTCCACGACCTCATGGAGCTCTTCCGCGTCGGCGGCGACGTGCCCGACACCAGCTACCTCTTCCTCGGTGATTTCGTCGACCGCGGCTTCTACTCCATCGAGACGTTCCTCCTGCTCCTGTGCCTCAAGGTGCGCTACCCCGACCGCATGACGCTCATCCGCGGCAACCACGAGTCACGCCAGATCACCACCGTCTACGGCTTCTACGACGAGTGCCTGCGCAAGTACGGCAGCGCCAACGTCTGGCGCTACTGCTGCGATGTCTTTGACTACCTCGCCCTAGCCGCAATCGTTCTCGGCGCCTCCAACACCCTGAGCCCCGCCAACGACTCCGTCACCGAGCAGGAGTACATCGACCAGCAGGTCGAGATCGAGGTCTGCAACTCGGACGGCGAGATTGTCAGCCGTTTCCAGCGCCGCGACCTCGCTGGCGGCGCCTCGGCCCAGCTGCAGTTGCACCAGCAGCAGATGCTCCACCAGCAGCTCATGGCAGCCGCTGGTGGCGGTGGAGCGGGGGCCGGGGGCGCCGGTAGCAACGGAGCCAACGGCGCTGGCATGGCCCTTGGCAACTACGTGCCGAGCACCGCGGTCACTGGCGGGCCATCAGGATCATCGTCATCCTCGCCATCGTCGTCTTCGTCCTCTTCCTCCGCCATGAACGGCGGGTCCGCTAACGGCGGCGGCGGCAGCGGCTTTGGCAAGACGGGCCCGCCGGGCACGGGCGCGTCCGGGTCGAGCAGCGGCTCCATCGGCAACCCGGCCGGCGCCGTGCTGTGTGTGCACGGCGGGCTGAGCCCGCTGGTCGACACGATTGATAAGATCCGCGTGCTGGACCGCAAGCAAGAGGTACCACACGAGGGCGCCATGTGCGACCTGCTTTGGTCCGACCCCGACGAGATCGACGGCTGGGGCCTGTCGCCACGAGGTGCAGGGTTCTTGTTCGGCGCCAACATTGTCAAGGCGTTCAACCACCGCAACGATATCAGCCTGATTGCGCGCGCCCACCAGCTGGTCATGGAGGGCTTTAAGGAGATGTTTGACGGCACCATTGTCACGGTGTGGTCGGCGCCCAACTACTGCTACCGCTGCGGCAACATTGCCGCGCTGCTCGAGTTGTCCGAGGACGCCTCGGGGCTGGGCACGCTGGGCCGCAGCAACGGCGACGTGCTGCGCAGCGCCGAGGCCGTGCAGCGCGGCACGCTCGAGGAGGCCCAGCTGTGGCGCGGCACCGGGCCCGGGCGGCGGTACCGCGTGTTTGCGGCGGCGCCCCAGGATTCGCGCGGTATGCCGGCCAAGAAGCCGGTGGCCGACTACTTCTTGTGAGGCGCAACGAGCGGCAAATACCGGCTGTCATAAACTTTTTCTTTTCTGTTTCAAGGCACGGGTGGAAAGGAGGGCGAGGTTGAAAGGTGGGACTTCCTCTCTACCCCTTTCCTACGCCCTCCCTCTCGAAAAACACTTCCCAAAATTTGCTGCAAGACAGCATTCAGGCTACGATCTGCACACTTTTCCCAACTTTAGGACTAAACTTTTGTTTTTTGGCCTTTTTTTTTCTTCATGTTGTTGGTATCGTTAGGAGCGTTTGTTACATTTGGGTCTCGGCCGAGGTTTTTTGGTGTTTTCCAGGCGTTTACACGGCAAGCCGGAAAGATTATGAACTGTGAACAGCATCTTCTTATCTATGACTTTATTCTCAAGCCATCATTCTTCCTTCTATTTGTATGGTGAAAAAAAGCCAGGCCGGCATGCTCCGTGTCCCGCTGGTCCATCTCTCTCGGAACGTGCTTGCGAAGTAAAAAAAAAAAAAAAAAACGAACAAGTGAGTCCAGCCCAGCAGTACCGTTCGTCATCGTTCGTACGCGCGCACGCCCAAAAAGCCAGAAAACCACATCCCTTCCCCCCCTCCCGAGGTCTATTCTTCAAAGAAGCCTCCGTGCACTTGGCACCCCATACCGGCCATGCACGCGGGGCACGCCTCATGGGCACTGCCACCGCCGCCGCTGGTCGCCATGAGCCCCGAAAAGGGGCTGTAGTACGATGGTAGCGTGACGGGCGACTGTGAGATGGCCGTCATGGCGCTGACGTCGCCCATCCCGCCGGCGTAGTGTGGCGACACGTTGTAGTCAAAGAAAGTAGGCTCGGCTGCCGTGTACTGCAGGTCCTCGGCGCTGGCCGCATCGAGCCCGTAGAGCGCCGCGGTCGACAGGCCGCGTCCAGGATATAGATAGTCGCCGCCGGCGGTGGTGGTGCTGGCACTGCTGCTGCTGCCTTCGTAGTTGGTGGTCATCGTCGTCGTAATCATAGACGGGGCGGGCGATGCGGGGGGGGAGGAAGCAGCGGAGGATGGCGGCAGCATGTGTCTGTGGGACGTCCGTGGGCCGCTCGATGGCTTTCTGCCCTTGCTGCCACTGGTGGGTGGGCTGCTGTGATGCGGGTAGTGGCGGCCTCCATGGCCGCCGTGGCTGCCGCCGTGGCTGCCGCCGCCGCTGCCACGGCCAGAGCCAGCTTTTGTGGCCGTCGACATCGGCGGCGAGGACGTGGAGGTTACCGTTGGTATTGTCACTAGCGCACCGTCAACCCCTGCATAGCTCTCCTGCGACCCTGGGTGCTCACGGCTGTAGTGGTGGTCGCTGCTGTAGGTGGCCGGGCTGTTGGATGCGACGGATCCCGAGGCTGACAGTGAGCCGACGCTGCTGCTTCTCATCAGGGGCGACGGCATGTACTGCATGGGAAATCGGGGGACCATCAAGTGCTCGAGGACCTGGATGTTGGAACCGGGAGGTGTGATGGTAATAATACCACCACCGCCGCCGCCGCCGTCGCCACCACTACCACCACCTCCTGCAAGGCTGGTACTTGCCACGGCCAGTGGAGAAGCATTGCCCGTGCGGAGAAAGGAGTCGATGCTGTCGCGGCTGATGCCGCTCTGGTACAGAAGGGTGCGCAGCCTTTTGTTCTCCTCAGCGACACGGCGGGCCGCCTGCTGAACCTCGGCGGACGCCTCGACGCCATGCTCCTCGAAGGCACGGATGCGCTGCTCGAGCTCCTGTAGGTACTCCTTGCGGCGGGCGCGGGAGCGGCGTTGGTTGTCGCGAATGCGGGCGAGATTAGCTTCATCCTTAGAGAGGGGGTCAGCGAAGATATCCTTGGAAGGTAGACAATATAAAGGTAGGGGCAAAGCTGACGAGCGGATGTTTGGGGGAGTGGGAAGGGGAGGATACTGACAGTTTGGGGTGCCATGGCGCGTGGTCGAGGTTTGTGGCTGTGCGGCAATGTGAGGCACGTTGGCAATCGTTCTTGTTGATGGCTGGGCTTTTGGACCCAGGAGGACGGTGTTGCTGGAGCTTGAGCTAGAGCTGGGGTGGTTGTTCTTGGGCGTGTCGATGGCATCTCGAAAGTTGCGAGAACCAAGAACGGTTATATATCTCGATCTTGGGTGTGAGGCTTCTTAGGACAGTTGGCATGAACTATGATTATACATGGAGGAACACGAGGCCGATGGCGAGAGTGAGAGTGAGAGTGAGAATGCACCTAAGACAGCAGCTTCTCGACAAAAAAAGAAAAGAAAACTGTCAACTGCAAGAAAAAAAAAGTAGAAGTGGAAACGAAGGTGAAGAGATATCAGGTGCGGAAGAGGCAGCTGAAGATGGAAAGCAACCACACAAGTTGAGAGAAGACGAGAAGACAAAAAGAAAAAGAAAAAAAAGAGAACGACCGGAAAAAGCACCGGAGAAAGGAGGTCGATCTGTCCACCTTTCTCGGACTACGCCGTAATCTGTAGGAACAAGAAAGGAAGCCAAGAAGGACCTACGTAGAAACATACCTGCAGAGGAAGAAAGAAACTCTACTGGCATCGAGTCAGTGTGACACAGATGCAATGGAAATAAAAGTGGCTCCGTGAGATCTCATGATGAGGCCGTGAATCCTAGCAAATTATTCGCCGACGGGACATACGAGGAGCTAGGGGGGTAAGAGGTGTGGAAAGAAAGAAGAAAAAAGGGGGGGCCGAAAAGGGGAATCCAATATCACATAATAAGGCCGAGCCTTTTCTTTTTCAGCCGGCCATGGGAGGCACTGCTCGAAAGAAGAATAGAGCTGGGGCTCTGTGACGTTGCAGAAGCGCGAAGTCGAACGGGGTGAGTGAGAAGGGGACGGTGGAGAGGCTGTGTGGGGTGGAGTGGGATGACGGCACGGAGAATGCGTAGATTGAGACATTGAAGGATACGATGATGGTATCCAATGCAGAAGGGGCTACGATGCAAGACAGGATCAGCTCCACGAAGGGCGGCTATGAATACGAACTTGCGATGAAAACGGGCGAGGGGGGTGGGGGGGGAGGGGGGATGGGAATAAAGAAACAGGGCGCGTGTAAGGGGTAAAACGGTTGACGGAGCGGTTGGCCAAGGAGGGGGAAGAGCTGGATGGGATGCCCGTGTAAGAGGGAGAGAGAACCGTGCGAAGCAGAACAAAAACCAAGCAGACGGGACGGGCGTGATGTGCCGGACCCAGCTCACTGCACGGCATGCACCTATCTCACCGCGGATACTCCACGAGGCGGTACAGGTCGTAGGCTGGGGGGGGGGGGGCGGCTGTTCCCAAAACACAGCCACGCGAGCCTTCAGCTTTAGCACAACACAGACACGGGCCTGGGTGACCGAGAAAGGCACATGGCTGTACGAGTCAATACGGCGTATTACGTTATCAAGAGGGAGGTTAGACAGGGAAAGAATACGACGTTTAGTTTCGAGTCCGTAAAGCTAACGAGGCTTGCAGACACCATCAAGTGGGACCAGGAACGGACAAGCGGGAAGGGAACAGACGAGCTGGGCTTGGCCAGATGCGGTGAGAACGTTAAGAAGCCAGGGGCGAAAACGATGTAAAGGGGGAAAAGAGAAGAGCCGGGTCAATGGGGAGGGGGGGAGGGAAGGGGGGGAGAGAACGAGGCTGTGAAGATGAGGGGACTGAGAAAAGACACGAGCTGAAGAAGAAGAAGACTAGGGCAAGAGAAGAAGAAGAGAAGTAGAAAAGAAGAGGAAAACACGCAGTGCATGCATGATACGGCAACGGGCACGGCCACCCGGAGCTGTCAACGGCCGCTTGCTTGACCCTGGTCTAGCCATCTCTGGGCATGATGTTCCTTGCGAACTACGAGCTTTCTGGATCTCCTGCGCCCTCCAGGGCTGAAGCGGTGGCGGCGTGTGGAGCACCACAGGGAGGTCAGCAATGCGCCCCACGAAGTGTCTTCTCGACCCTCCTCTTGGGTGTCGTGTTGTCGTGTTGGCTACTTATGCCGCTTTCACGCATGCGTCGTGTGGACCAGAGGATGTATGGGTAAGATGCAAACGACAAAGGACGGACTGCCCGCCGTTCTTCCAGCTACCCTTTCCCACGCCCTTTCCCGTTTGGCGGATGTGAATAGATTACGAAGGGGTTCTGATTCGGTGAGAACGAAAAGAAAAAGAAAAATAGAGGGGGGGGAGCTATGAGCTTTGGCTACATATGGACAAATTGTCCCTGTTCTAGCCCGGTACTCTGTCCTAGTCGCATAGTTGAGCTACGGAGAACTCCGAAGTGCAATATCGTCCAGATGCAACAGGAGCACCCAAAGCGCCGGGCCGTTGGTAGATATTGTTGGAATGCAGGCCAGAGATGGTGGAGGAGGAGGAGAAGGAGGGGTGGGGACGGGACGAGGCTGGGGCACAGACAACAGCGTAGACAACTGTGCGCTATTGGACAGCTGGGTCCGACCCGGTGCCGTTGAATTACGGGTTTCCGCGGAGTGGTCCGTCCCAGGGCAGACGATAACGAGAACAGCCGACTGACAGTCGACAACGACGGCAGGCGAATAAACAGAACGAGGAAAGATAGAAACGGGGGCTGGGAGGCTGGAGCTGTGACCGTGTTGAACGAAGAAGCCACGTCGGATACGAGAGGGTGAGAGGCAGACCGGCATGGGGCCAGGGGAGAGAGAGAGCAAGAAGACAAAGGAGAGAAGTGACAGGACGCATGGAGTCTACAAGTGCCCTTACTTGTAGAATTGTTCTCCAGCAGGACCCTGAAACGACTGTCCCTGCACCCTGTGATCGAGCAGCGAAGGCAGAACTTTATTTAGAGAATCAAGGCTGGTCAAATTGGGCTGGGAGCAGCGAGCGAGCAGTGGAAGATGGAAAAATACTCGTAGACTATCAGATAGCAAAAAAGGAAAAGGAAACGAAGAAACAGTAGAGAGAAGGGGGGGGGGGGGGGGCAGTTCGAGGACCCACCAGTCCTGGCCATATCTGCAGATGCAAAGAGAGAGAATCAGAGAAAACAAGAGAAAAGACCAGGAACAGAATACGGCGTATTCAGTTGAGGGCTTGAAGCAGGCGAGGCATCCGATGCTTCGCCAGGGGTGAAAGCGCCGTTGAAAACCGGCGGTGTGGGGGCAGATGTTGCGGCGCTATTTTTAGGGCGTGAACGTAGCCCAGCAAGGCCAGGTCGTTCTCGTTCTCGTTCTCGTTCTCGGCGTCGTTCTCGTGTGTTGTCCTCCGCTTACATCTGAGCACAGACGTGCATTGACGACTGTCTGTGGTCCTGCATCGGCGTCACTCAAGCGGAAAATCCTCCAGCACTTGTCTAGGCCCTTTTCTTTCACGGGACGACATGGCTGTCGTTGTGAACAGGACCCGCGACAGAGACCTGCCAGCCTCCACTTATCAATACGCCGTATTCGAATCAGAGGAGAGCGAAGGGCGACAAAAAGAAACGTTCTTCACAAAACACGCCGAAAGGCAAGAAGAGCAAAAAAGGGAATAGCCCAACAGTATGCAGACTCGCGGGAGACGGGCTCGCCGCAGTTCATAGCCACGCCCTACCCCACAGGCCCGCAGAGCACGAACGCAGAGCGGCATCCAGACGGTCAATGGATGCTGGACGCTCAAGATGCCGTCGACAAGCTGACGTTGCTGGCGGTGTCTTGATCATGGTTGGCAACAACTGTGCAGGCGGGCGCAAGACAAAGTTGACGTAGCCGCAGAGCCTGACAGGTTCAAAGTAAGAAGGATAAACTAGAGCAGGCCAAGAAAGAGAAAGACGCCACACAGTACGGCCATTGCCGACCGATTTTTACTACACTCTTGGGGGTTGAGGGAGTGGCAGTCTTCGGGGCGAAACGCCTTTCCTCTGAACATACATACTCTGTTAACATCTTGTTCTTCCACGTACGGCCATAGATACTGGAAAGCACGGGATCCCGTCCGCTCTCCCCTAGTTAAACCAGTAATCGGCGGATTAGTAGTTGGGTCGGTGACGACCAGCGAATACCCGCTGCTGTACGTTTTTGTTTTTTCTTCATTTTTTTTTTCAGGTCAGAAACCTCCCCCTGTCACTGTAATGCTGTCGTTTCTGGTTCCATTGTCACTTTCATCTCGCCAGAGGATGCCGGTCAAGATGTCCATCCCGTCGCTCCCGCCCCTCGCTCCCGATGTGTTGACAATCCTTCTTTTTGTCTTCGGCAGAGCCCAGCTAGTACCAGGCCGTTCATCGCCTGCCGTGTCGCCGACTCATCATTTGCTTTCTATCCCATGTTCGGGTCTGCCATTGGTCTGCCGTTGTGTCTAGGTTCCCCCACGCAAGTTGGGCTGTGCGGAGCTCGTCAGGAACGCAAAAAGCAGGTCACACATCCTTCTGGGTTGGGTATGTCACCACCCGAGGAGAATTGAGTCCACCCGGACAGATCTGAACCGAAACGAGGCTTGCAGTTGGTCCAAAACACCCCCCCTCGACGAGTGTTGGGGAAGAGTATTAAATGGGTTGACGAAACGGTACGGCAGCCTCAGCTGAACAGAAAAGAAGAGAAAAATCATATAAAAAATGCATCGTCTTGCCTTGTATTGAGACATGCTGTGGGATTGTCAGTCCACCTTCCCATGCGTACCGAAGCTTTGTGACGCGGCCAACACTCGTACGATGTCTGCTGAAGGCACGGGGAAAGCCCTGGAATAATCGGGAAAGCTCTGCTGTTGGATGCAGCAACAAAAAAAACCCCCCCATGCACCCCCCCCCAAGGGAGACGATAGCAGCCACCATCCTATGCACTGGGATGAGAGCGCCGTTTGGTGCTGTTTTGATGTCCTTTCTATTGTTTCGATTTTTTTATTTAATTACTTCGTGTCCTGGGCGCAACGGGGCGAGGTTACTCCAAGACCCCTGTCATCAAAACAGCACAATCAGATGCCGCGCGAAACAAAACCTGGTCAAAGTGCCCCTCAAGCCTGCCGCGCTTTATTTGCTCTCCGGCTGGCTATCCTGCTGTGCCTTTTGTGCCTTCTCGTACTCGATGATTTGCCTGCTCCAGCTGTGAGGAAGAAATAACTTGTTAGCATGCAAGTGACACACAAGAGCTTCGGAGAGTCCTCACGCGGTCCACGCCCGCAGCCCGCTGCACCGCTTCCACGTACTATCTGCTCGGGAAGAACCGTCCTGGCTCCGGCATCTTGTGCCGGTACTCCAGCTCCGCGTCGATCTTCCACACAATGGCCGTGATGCCGATAACGGTGAGGCCCGCAATCAGCGTGTTGCGCTTCCAGTTCGCCGGCTGTGCGTACCAGCCGCCCGACGGCGACCAGACGTGCTTGGGGTACCTTGCAGTCGCACTGTTAGCATCGCACGCGTCCCATACCAGCCGAAAGGCCGGCCCCCTCTAGCTTCCTGCCCGTCCTTGCGCGCCCCGGACATTCCGGACCGCGCCGCGCGCGCGGATACGTGGTCCGGAATCGCGTGCAGACGGCGCAGAGACAGTTTCAGTAGAGGCCTAGGCGGAAAAAGGCTCGCATCGCATCGGAGAGACGGGGCGTTGTCTTACGGAATCTTCGGACCGCCACCCTGCCCGCGAAATTTCAGTCAGCAAGACGTTCATTCAGCCACATGGTGGGCCACCGGGAGCGCATTGACAGACGTACCATTTTGATGTCTAGACGGCTGTGGAGGGAGAGGGAGAGGTCGTCTGTAAGGAAGGGGTGGGGTTTGGTGTCGAGGTCGGAATGGGATGACCGTTCTGCGTTCGATGCGTCTTTGGCTCGGCTGGATGGTTTTCGCAGTTCGAGATGCGGGCCCATATTTTCTCAATTGGCCCGTCCAGGCCAGAATCAGCAGCTTCCCATTGGCTTTCGACGCAAAGATTATGTAAGTATTGGGCGGCCCACAATTACTCGGCCGTCTGGGCTGCGCCATTGGCCAGGCTGCAAAACGGGGACAGCCGCTGCAAGTTGGCGAAGAAGGGAAAAAAAAACCAAAATTGCCAGAGCTTCACCAGGCTCCTTTCCCGAGACTGACCTCCATTCTCGACGACAGCCGACGACGACGACAGAAACTGCCCGGCCACCAGCCCTGGAAAAGGGAGAACTGGGCTTTGTTTATTCCGGAGCCACGGCGCCATCGACACAATGAAGAGAGTGCGGGTGCAGAGACTTGCGGGCCAATTGCTGTCCTCCGCAGCGGCACGGCCGCCGGCCGCCGCCGGTCTGCTGTCCGCGTGCGCACCCCATTCCGCCTCTTTGCCGTCCTTTTCACCGTTCGCTCCCGCATCCTCTGGCCCATCCCCCTCTTCTCCATCACTCGCTCTCTCCCCCCTCCGCCTCGGCCGCTCTTCTATACGGCACCAGTCTACAGCATCAACAACAGCCTCAACAGCGACAGCCTCGTACGGTGTTGTTGACGCACCACTGTACCCGGCGGCGGCGACCCTGCCCGGACTCGGCCCCAATTCAGACCGCCGCTTCCCGGACCTGGCCCCCGATGCCGCCAACTCACCTGCCTACCCATCCCCGCTGCCAGAGCGCGCCCGGGCGTCTGCCAAGCTCGCCGCGCTGCACGCCCGCCTCGGCCTGTCGCAGCGCCTGCCGCTCGAGACGCTCGCCCGTACGCTCGTCGACGCGTCCGCCGACCCCAGCCCGCGCTTCAACAATGCCAGCCTCGCCTACCTGGGCGCCACGCTGATCCACTACCACGTGAGCGAATGGCTGCTGTGCAAGTACCCGCGCCTGCCCATGGTGATCCTGTACGCCGCCATGAAGGCCTATGCAGGGCCGCAGGCGCTCGCAGACGTCGCACGGCAGTGGGGTGTTGAGGCGGCAGCCGCGCCAGGTGCCGAGGTTGATCCCGGCCTGCTGCAGTACTCCCTGGAGCACGAACGCCAGCTCATCCGCCGCTGGGGCTACGAGCGCGCCGAGGCCAAGAACCTGAAAAAGTACAAGTGGCGCCACGGCATCAGCAGCCGCGTCGTGCTGGATGATGACTTTGGCGACACGGTGCCCACTGCCGGTGCCGACGACGGGGAGGGCACATCGCTGCCCGACGACCGCTCCGCGGCGGCCGCCGACGTCTACGACCACGGCGGCTCGATGGATGCGGCCGCCAAGACGAAGCTGGCCGACGAGGCGCACGCCAACGCGGTGCGCGCCGTCGCGGGCGCCGTCTACGCGCATGGCGGGCGCGAGGCGGTGCGCTCGTTCGTGCGTGCGCACGTGCTGTCGCGGCAGCTGGACCTGGAGCGGCTGTTCCGCTTCAAGCTGCCGACGCGCGAGCTGACATACCTGTGCGCACGCGAGAACTTTGAGCCGCCGGTGGCGCGCCTCGAGTCGGAGACGGGCCGCCAGTCGCGCACGCCCGTGTTTGTGGTGGGCATCTACAGCGGCGCCGACAAGCTGGGCGAGGGCGCTGCGGCGAGCCTCGACGACGCCCGCGCGAAGGCCTCGATGAACGCGCTCAAGGCGTGGTACCTGTACAGCCCCGGCGAGCATGTGCGCGTGCCGAGTGACATGCTGCTGGAGGATGCACAGCCATGGGAGCCGGCATACGTGGACATTGGCGAGATTCTCTGAGCGACGAGAGGTGGGGGGGGGGATAGGAATAAGCAATGCCCCGTGTGGCAATTTGAGGAGGAGAACGGTATGCGACGTATAAAGAGAGAAAAAAAAGGGAAGAAACGATCAAAGACGAAAAGAACAGGAAAAACCCAAGCGTGGGGAGTTTGGACTTGAAGCACCAAAACCCATCCATGTTGTATTATTACCACCGCTGCCACCATACATAAATTCTATATATTCATACACTGCTTATCTAGGTATTGTTGTGTTGTACATTGTTGTTTGTGTATCGTGCAGTGCCCCGGTCCCGTAGTCTCCCGAGGGACAGCGTCAGTGGTTGAAATGGTCGCCCTCCAGCTTGTCGTTTATGCCCAACTGCACAAGCCGCCGGTACCGGTCCTTCTTGCGCTGCTCGGTCGCGGCCAGCCGCAGCTGCTTCTTGCGCTCGTAGACGGCGCGCACGGTCGCGCGGATCTGGTCGGCGCCCTCGGAGAAGTTGGCCTTGGCCAGCGCCACGGCTTTGTCGACCTCGTCGGGCTTGTACACAAAATTCCACGTGCTCATAAACTCGCTGGTGACCGGGTCGACCCCGGGCACCTTCTCTTTGTTGGCCAGGTACGGCAGATACACGAGCGTCAGTCCCGCGTCCGGCGCCGCGAGGCGCCATTGTGTCGACTCGTCGATGGGGGGCGCGAGCGTGATCTCTTTCTGTGCGCCCCCAGCCGACGAGGACGAGGACGGATCCGCTGCGTCTTGGGCTGTCGACACCGTCTCCTGCGCCGAGCCGACCCAGACGCTGCAGTACCCCAGGTCCCTGGCAACCGCCTTGGCGTTCTCGGCCTCGGTATCGGCGTGATTGTCGTTGCCTGACGCGCCTTGCTGTGCGGCTTGGTTCTCCTTGGCCTGGGCAAACTTGGCGTCGGCTATGCTGGCCTTGGTGTCGGGCGAACCGGACCCGGTGCCGGCCTCCTCCAGCTCCCGTGCGATCGCCTCTGGCTCCTTGTCGGCCTGCGGCCACCCGACGCCGACCGGCCAGCCTTTGATACCCCGGCGACGTGCGTAGCCGTCCGCTACATTGAGCCAGTTGTCCTTGCGAATGTCGGCCGAGGCGTCAAACACGAGAAAAACCTCAACGCCGCGTCCCGGACGCATGAAGGGGTACAATGGCAGGTTGTTGGACATGCCGGCGTCCATGAGCTGGATGTGCTCGCGGTCCACGAGACCGGGCGGGACTGTGTCGGGCAGCCGAGCACGGTCCATGCCGTAGATTGGGTTGGGCAGGGTGGCCGGTTCGATGGGGTGAACCTTGCTCAGGTCGTCGTTGCGGCCCCAGATCATCTCGTCCAGGCCCGCCATACCACTGAAGCTCTGGATTACTGGGCGGACCTCCTTGTAGTAGTGGCTTAGGGTGGCGCAGAAGGCACTGCCAAAGATGCCGAGCATGAGCGGCATGCGCACCTCGGGCAGGTGGGCGTCGGCGTTCCGCGACACCGACGGTGGCAGCGGCACGTCTTCGCCGCGGTTGAACTTGCGGCCCATGGCCCAGGTGGGGATTCCGGCCGAAAACTCTTCGCAAAAGAACTCGTAGGGCGTGATCTCGAACCACTGGAACCATGACTCCTTCTTGGCCTGCTCCTTGCCGCTTTCCGTAGCTGCCTCCGTCTCTTTCTCTTTCCCGCCGGTGTCCTGGCTGTTCTCCGGTTTCGATGCGCCGCTGCTGCCGCCACTGGCCGTGTCGAGCTCGGGGATCTCGTGCCGCACGGCCGTGTAGATAGGCAGCGGGTTCTCGCCCTGTGTCAGATGTCGCCGCTGGTTGGAGATCTTGAAGTCGAGAGGACTCACGCCCAGCTCGCCGCGCGGGATGAGCAGGCGCGCAGCCAAAAGCGTGCCGTAGATGTCGACGAGCCCGAACTTGGCCTCCGGGTCTGCCTTGATCCGCTCCACAACCCCGCCCAGCAGGTATTTGTTCGTCGGCGCGGTGGTGAGCAGCGTAAACGCCTCGGGCGGGTGCGCAATGTGGACGCCCAGGCGCGCGCGCAGGTGCTCGACGACGCGGCCGAAGTCTTGGTGGGTGAATGACGAGAAATACAGCGCCTGCAGCCAGCACGACCCGCTGACGCCCGCCGTGTACGTCACGCAGTCAAAGAGCCCGGCCTCCTCGGCGGCCATCAGCGAGCCCGTGCCGGCGACCAGCGCGCGCAGCCCACCGCCAGAGCCGCAGAGTGCGATGACGGGCACGTCGTCCGGGTGGACTTGCTCGTCCGCGGGCAGGTCCAGGTACTTGGCCAGGGCGGCGGCTGTCACGGGCTTGCGGCGCGCACGGAAGGCCTTCTCCTCGTCGCACAGGTCGTCGGACACGCGCACGCGCGCGGCGTACTGCACTTCTGGGTGGACGGTGGGGTCCTGCGCCTCGCGCCAGATTTCGTCGGCAAGAGACCCGGGTGCGTATTCGAGCTCGCGCTGCAGCTTGCGCACGAAGCCGGGCAGCAGCTTGGACCACTCGGGCAGGATGAGGCTGGTGATGCGGTCGGTGACGCTGCCCCAGTCAACGGTGGCCATATCGCGGAACCAGACGGTGACGCCTTCGCTTTCGCCATCTTGTTTCTGGTTCTTGTGGCCCTCCTCTGGCTTCCCCTTCCCCTCCGTCTCCCCCTCCCCCTCCGCTCCCCCCTGCCTGCTCCTGGTTTGGGCCCAGGCTGGCTGTCCCCCTGTCGGGCCCTGTTGGGCGTCGAGACGGATGTGCTGAGCCCGGGAGGACAATGAAAAGATCAGAAGACCACCGACAGCAAGAAAGGACACAGTGACTGCCACAGTCGAGTAGCTGCTGGTGGCGACGGACGCCATGCTGGCGGAGCTGCTCACCTTTTTTGCGGTTGTCCGGCTGCGGGGTGCCGATGTGAGGAAGCCTCGTGCAGGTGGTGCCGACAAGGCCAGGCGAGTGGCACTCGTGGTTTTCCCTGGGCCCAGGGCCCGCCTGGCGGGGAAACGTGCGGTACTGCCGCTGTTCCGAAGACTCCGAAGAAGAGACATGGCGGCAGTTGTCGCCGGCAATGACGTGTCAAACGGTCCACTTTTGGCGTAGAACAGGAGACGATACTGGGGGTGATTGAGCTACTCCATAGCCGTTTGAGTGCTCCGGGCTCGAGGAGACTTGGAAAGATTTGGTCGGAGAGGGAAGAGAAAGAGATAAAGAGCTCTAGCTAGATAAATAGAGAAATCGAGGAAGACGGCCCAGATTTAAGTTGAGGGGAGACCCCGGTGGTCCTTTTCGTGTGAATGGGATCAGCTTAGCTCTTAGCTAGCGCGCGTCGGGGGCGATGGGGGCATGGGGACTTCTGAACCCACTGTCAACAAGAGCAACAGCCCTGTAAACACAGCCCCCCACGTCCCTTAGCGGGAGATAAGCGTGCTAAAAGGGTCTGGACTGCTGCTCGTTCACTGTGCTGGAGTAAGGCGAGACAACCTTGGCCTGGCCTGGCCTTTTCACGGCTTGTGACGATTGCATGAGTTTTGTATCTTAATTCGACTCCCAACGGAAGTAGCCGTTCAACTACAGCCCCCCCCCCCCAACTACTTCTGGTTCTCGTAGGGCAGCCCGGCCTCCTGTCGCGCTGCGCCGTAGATGGCAGCGACATCGCCGGTCTCGCCGTCGTGTTCCTTGACCTGCACCAGGTGCGCATCGGCCGTCTGCGCGTTCTGCAGCGGGATGCCGTGCTCCTGGGCCATCTGCAGCGCGTAGCCAACGTCCTTGCGGGCCAGGTCCACGCCGAACAGCGGCCGGTCCAGCGTGTAGTACTGCCCCGACAGCATGCGCTCCGAGTAGGCAACGTAAGGCCCCGGAAACATGCCCTGGACGAGCTCGTGCAGTGGCGCCGTGCCCAGGCCGGTCTTCTCGGCCAGCACGTGGCCCTCGGCGAGCTGCTCGATCATGTTGAAGATGAACGTGTTGCCAATCACCTTGAGGACGGACGCATGCGACACGGGCACGTCCCGCAGCAGGATCTCCTGGCGGGCGGTGACGTTGTTGAACAGCACGCGTGCGCGGTCGACGGCCGCGCTCTCGCCGGCGGCGGCAATGATCAGCAGGCCCTTGTCGGCCATGGCGGGCGGGCCGAACACGGGCGCCGACACAAACGCAGCGCCGTGGCTCTTGACCTTGGTGGCGATGCGCTCCGTGGTGTCCGGGTGGATGGTGGCGCTCTGGATGAACAGCTTGCCGTCGAGGGACTTGGCGCTGGCGAGGGCCTCGTCAAAGACGCTCTCGATGACCTTGTCGTTGGACAGCATCGTCCAGATGATGTCGGCCTGGGCGACGCCCGACGCGATGGTGTCGGCGACGACGACTTTGGCATCGTCGCCAATGTCTTGGACAAACGCTGCCGCCCGCTCCTTGGTGCGGTTGTACACGATGAGCGGCGCATCGAGCTTGGCCTTCTCGATGATGTTCTTGGACATGCCCTAGGAGAAGGAAGCAGGAGGGTGTCAGCGGCGGCGGTTTACCGGGGTGATGGAACTCTCGCCGTGGATCTGCATACGCACCCAGCCCATGTTGCCGAGGCCGATGAAAAAGACAGTGGGCGCCATTGTGACGGTGGCCGTGACGGTTGACTGGACGGTCTTCTTTGCTCGCTCGTACAAAGTTTTAAGACGGGGACCGGTGGCGATGGAGGTCGCCTATTAAACCCGCCTCCCAAGTATCATAAGAAACATTTCATACGTTTTGTGCCGAAGATGGACCATTCGCGCCATCTCTTCTTAGCGCCCCCTCCCCCCAGGCCGGACTCCGGTCCGCTGCTTGTTCCCGCTTCCGAAAACAGCAGCCATATGGGATCTGGAACGGACTTACACCCGGTGTCGACTCTAGGCGATCGCGGCTCGCAAGGCACACGAACCCTCATGGCCGAGCCCCGCCTCGACATTATTCTAGTTTCCTCAATCGCCCCGGCCACGGCCCGCGTCTTGGATCACGGCACCATTAAACCACCTCAGCGACTCCGGCAGCATGCAAGCCTTGTACGCCATGTAAGATACATACGAACCGGATCGAAGGCGACGTTTTGGTGAACTGATTATCTGACAAAACCATGGATACCATTCGCCCCCGTTCACTTCAGTTTGCAAGACAGACCAGCAAAATGTTCTGCAACGACAGGCGACGCGGTCATCCGTGGCCTGGGCACTCTCCTCTGACGACTTGTGCAAATGGATACCGTCTATGTCGTCATTGTAGAAGACTGCCAGGCCACTGTACCTGTTAATGTCCACTGCGCGAAGTTGGGAGGCACGGAATCGGCTGGGCAGCCCCTTGGAGAATGCAATGCCCCTTTCCCTCAAGCCGTCCATCATCATGACCATGCACAATGCAACACCTGGAGGGGTCTGGAGGGGTCTAGCGCTCCAGACATGGAATCCCCTACTGCCCTCGGGAAGGTGCAGCTGCATGCGGTCATACTTGAGTTCTGCATATGTGTCTTGGTGCCCGGTAGAGTGGCAGGATGCGAAGACGTGCACACGTAGCGCAGCGGTGGTCGTTGTGCGGTCTCGTTAGCTTGCACTCGGCGATCAGCAAAACGCCTTGTCATGGGGCTGGGCCTCACCAGGCCTGGCCCCACCACCGCGCTTCTCTGTCGCCTCTCCCTCTCCTAGACATGGCAGCGAAGCCATCCACTGTGCCTATGTTCTGCCCGTACAAACAACTGCGAGGAAGGAGCAGCCCATTTCCCTTCCCACTTCCCTTCCACTCCCCTTTGACTGTCAATGGATCCTCGTGGTGCCAGCCTGCCAGGGCAGCGGGACTAGCCTCGGCAGAGGGCCTGGTTGGTGCTCCAGCTCTGGTTTCTCCCTTATCGGCGCACTAACAATGCTATCCTTGACTCATCCACCCACAACTATGCCGTTCTTTCACCTCTTTCACCGACCTCTTGTCCTTTCCTGTGACGGTTCTCACCACTGGCCATAGCACGTACAGCACATATTCTCCTTCCGCGTCGTGCCCTTCTCTACGATGATTTTATGAACCTCATCGATCAAGCCATGGTTTTGCGAGCCGGGTCATGGAAGCAGGCCGTATTTGCACGGGTAGGTGCGGCACAGACAGAGAGACAGAGGGGGTGGGCGGAGAGGAGGGGGGGGGGCAGCACATCTGCAGCTTTAGGGCTGGGACAAACTGTGCGCATATTCTGACCATTGGCCTAGACTCGCACCGCGAAGACAAGCAGACGATGGAAGAGCTCGGCGGTCCCGGCAGCCCCGGCAGATCCGCCCGTTGCTACACCGCCAGGCAGCTCCGGTAGCGGACAGCCGGCCAATGCAGCGACCTCGCGCGGCAAACGGGCGGCGGACGGAAAGCCCGTCGATCTGACATCGTTATATACCTCCATCTCGCGCAACGAGAAGCACAGAAAGTCACAGGAGCGGGTAGGTGGCCGTCGTATCCCCCACGCCGTCGTTTCGCTCGCATTGCTGTCCGTGTTCTCTCTTAACACCCGCCCCAGGACTTTCTCGTTTCGGTTCTCTCGTCGTCGCCCACAAAGCGGGATGCCAAGCAATACCTGCAGACCTTTGGAAGCGACAAGGTGTCCAAGGCCCTCGGCACGCCCAGGAACGCACCGCCCCTGCGGGGGCAGTTGGGAACGAAAGAGCCGCTGCAGCTCCAAACCTCGCGGCCCGATGGCGCCTACTATGCCGCCGACAGCATCCGCGCGGTCAGCCAGAGCCCACAGTTCGTGCAAGGTCCAAGGACCGAGAAGGTCGAGGTTCCTGCGGATGGCCTGCTGCACGTGGCCATCGTGAAGCTGCAGGATCCGGATACCATCGACGACACGACGCTGGAGGGGCTCGCAAAGACATTCGTGCAGCTGCGGGCGCTTGGCCTCCTCGGTGTCATTGTTATTGGCCGCACGCGGCCAGCGAGCAGCCAGCCATCATCGCAGACCGGGAACAGCGAGCGTGGGTGGCTCGACTACGTGACGCACGAGACGATGCGTGTGGCTGCGGCCATTGACAAGTACGGCGACCCAGTCACATCCCTTGTCGACTCTACCGTGTGCTTGGACGACAGCGGCACAGCCAGATATGACCAGCATGTGCACCTCCGGGGCTCGGCCTTTGTGCCTGGCCGTGTATACATTGACCGAGAAGAGAGCCTTCTGCGGCCGCTGCGGAAAGGGGACATTGTTGTCATCCCACCCTACGCGTTCTCGACGACGAATTCGGAGGCGAAGTTGGTGGATCCGGACGACATTGTTTTGGCGCTCACGCGCTATTTCGCAGGGCTCCAGTGGCTGCCCGAAGCTGCGACGGCTTCGGCAGACCCGACCGTCAGGGCGGGCGCCAAAGCATCCGTGGACCGGGTCATCGTCATCGACCCGCTCGGGGGAACGCCGACCACGTCGCGGCCGAACGGGGCGCACATCTTTGTCAACATGGAGGAGGAGTATGGGTCGGCGAAGACAGCACTCGACGACATGGCGGCGAAGTCTCTTCTGAAGTCCGGACAAGCGGGGGGACAAGCGGGGGATCCTCCATCCACCGAGATCAGCGCGAGGCACAAGGCCAATCTGGACATTGTCCGAAACGCGCTGGCACTTTTGCCGTCGTCGTCCTCTGCGCTGCTCACCACGCCTGCGGAGGCGGCGAATCTGGTTTCCCACGAACGCCATGCGGCCGACGAGGCCGATGATGTTTTTGGCTACGTTGGAAGTGTTGGTACGCGACGCAGCCAGAACCCGCTCATCCACAACCTCCTAACGGACCGTCCTGTGTACTCATCTTCGCTGCCGATCGGACGCATCAAGCCCAGGGCCAAGCGAAGCTGGCGGGACGTTCCAAGCCACACAGCCGCAGGCGACGAGGAGCCGCCCATGTCGAAGACAACCCTCCTCAAGCGCGGCATGCCTCTGACCATCTACCCGGACCCCCGGAAGACGCCTTGGACGCCGCCCAAGCCGGGCGGCCCGCGCCTGCGTCTCACAGATACCTGCATCGACCTGCCGCGGCTCGTCCACCTGATCGAAGACTCGTTCAACCGCAAGCTGGACGTGCAGGACTACCTGCGGCGCGTGGAAAGCTCGCTGGCCGGCGTCATCATTGCGGGCGAGTACGAAGGCGGCGCCATCCTCACGTGGGAGCGGCCGTTCGGGCTCGACGAGGCGACGGCCTACAGGACGGGGCGGCTCGTGCCGTACCTGGACAAGTTCGCGGTGCTCAAGACGAGCCAGGGTGCCGGGGGCGTAGCTGACATTGTGTTCACAGCCATGGTGCGCGACTGCTTCCCCGAGGGAGTGTGCTGGCGCAGTCGCAAGGACAACCCCGTGAACCGGTGGTACTTTGAGCGGTCGCGCGGCACCTGGAAGCTGGACGGCGTGAACTGGACCATGTTCTGGACGACGCCGTTTGCGGCCGTGGGCGAGAGGGGCATCCGGGACTACGAGAGCGTGTGCCGGGGTGTTGAGCCGTCGTGGCTGGACCAGAAGCACATTTTAGATTAGGGCTGGGCCACTGTAGGACGAGCAACGCGAGGACTCGTGCCCCTCTCGAGAGACAGTGTCTTGCTGCTGCAGCATTCCAGTGATCGACGAGTGTGAAAGAGCAAGCGCTGCACTGCGCCGTGCTTCCGCAGACGTCGGCGGGGTACGTCACGTGCCTATATGCACCTGTGCTCGGTCCGGATTGGGCGCTCTGCGCTGTATGCTATTATGTGCTCACTGATAGGAGCGGGGGCCCCTCTTCCGCAGCTGCTTCCCTGACAACCAGCTAAGCCTAGAACGATACGAGCTGTCAGGGCGCAGGAGTCAGACCTGTAATGTATCTTATTAGCATGCAGGAGAGCTGGGCACAGGCCTGGCCAGAAAAACACCCTTTTTGCGGCATCCTCAGATAACTGGGCATTTTGGCTTCTGATTCTCTCTTCTTCTTCCTTTTCTCTCCCTTCGGCACACCAACTCCGCTACGATCCCATCCGAAGCTCCTCCACACGAGACCAACATCTCTCCAACGGACCCTTTTCTGCATCGCCGTTCCGGACCGCCCCCTTTTCTTATCCCGCCGTTTTACCGCCGCAGCCTCCCCGGCCGACAAGCAAACCATCTTCAGCCATGGATTTCAAGAACATTGGCAAGAGCTTTTCGTACGTCGCCATCGCCTGGCCCGGCCCCTCGCTATCGCGCTTTGCTTGGGGCTGGGTGGCTGTCCTGCTTTTCTCTTCCCGATGGATCGTCGCGCCCTGTTGCCAGCTTGCGTTGCGATTCTGTCTCTCTTTCGAAAGGGGCGCCTTGCTAACTTTCTCTCTCCCCTTCCCTTCTACTAGCAACATTGGGGCAACAATCACGCCCTTCGCCTCACGCACGTTCCAATATACCAAGGAGCAGCTCGGCCAGGTCGAGGATAAGGTGCGAGCGCCCCCCGACGCAGACCGGAAGACGCCCGCACCGTCTCTCTGCGCTTTTGGAGAGCGAAAACTGCATGCTGACAGCGCCTTCACTGGCGGACAAAACAGACCCAGCTCCCCCCGGACTACATCGACCTTGAGAAGCGTGTCGATGCTCTGAAGCAGGTGCACCAGAAGATGCTGGCCGTGACGTAGGTGTATTCTGTTCCTCCGATGGCACCGATGCAAACAAGCGACGGACAGAAAACAACGCTGACCGCGCCCACCCTCCCACGATGCAGCTCTCAGTACTCCCACGAACCCTACGACTACCCCCCCAACATCAAGGAGACCTTCCAGGATCTGGGCCGCACGGTCAGCGAGAAGGTCACTCTCCTGTCGTCGGCGTCGTCGCCCGCCGAGGCGCAGGCGGCGCTGACGGCGCCGCCGACGGCCAAGCCCCAGCCCAAGACGTTTGCGCACGCCATTGCGCGCGCGTCGCTCGCCGGCAGCCAGACGCTGCACCAGCAGCACACGGGCGCCGGCGAGGACCCGCTGGCGACGGCGCTGGAGAAGTATGCGCTTGCCATGGAGCGGGTCGGCGAGGCGCGCCTGAGCCAGGACGCGCAGATCCAGAGCCACTTCCTGGCCGGCTGGAACACGACGCTCAACACCAACCTGCAGTTTGCCGCGCGCGCGCGCAAAAACGTCGAGAAGGCGCGCCTGTCGCTGGACGCCGTCAAGGCCCACGCCAAGGGCACGACGTGGAAGCTGCCCGGCGGCGGCGCGGCGGCCGCGGCGGCGCGCACCGACCACCACGACGAGCCCGAGCTGAGCCCCGAGGCGCAGGAGGATATCGAGAAGGCCGAGGACGAGTTTGTCACGCAGACCGAGGAGTCGTTTGGCGTGATGAAGAACGTGCTGGACACGCCGGAGCCGCTGCGCAACCTGTCGGAGCTGATCAACGCGCAGATGGAGTACTTCAAGAAGTCGTACGAAATCCTGAGCGAGCTGGCACCGGCCATCGACGCGCTGCAGGTCGAGCAGGAGGTGAGACACTGGCGCCGTCGGCGAGCCCCGTTACCCCTCGCGAGACCTTCTCATATGCTAACTAGACACTCCTCGCAGGCCAACTACCGGAAGAGCCGCGAAACTGCCTCGTCGTAACGCAGCGGCCTCGAGCGCGCATCATGTCCGGTGGCCAGCAGACATTGGGGAGGGGAGGAGAGAGCCGAGGGCTGGCCTGGACTGTGTTCTTCTTTCCTCCCATCCTCTTTGCTACATGTTCTGCTTTTGTCAAGTGCTTGTTGTTTTGGGTCAACACCCCGAGTGTCAAGGTTTTCGCAAGATGTTCTGTTTTTTTTTGTTTTTTTGTTTTTTCGTCTCCTTTTTTTTTTGTAAGGAATTCGCTTCTGTCTCGACACGCATTCTCTACGCTTTTTCTTCATTGCTTCAGAGACGGAAAGTACAGGTTCTGTTCCAGGATGAAGCCACCGGAGGGTCAATGTATATCGTTTTTCTTTACTCTTTTCTTTTCTTGACGCTGTCCTGCCGTGAACATAAGATACGTGGCCTTGCTGGCCTGGGATGCATTTCAGGGCATTTCATTTGACTGTCGCTGCTGCAGAGTGGCCGTAGGGGCAGTCTCGCTGCGCGCTGACTCTCCGGAGCTGCGCAGCTCCAGTGGTGCCCCACTTGCCCAGCAGCCCTGCCACCAGTGCTGTCGCGCCTGTCGTCCCTGGATTAATGTGGGCTGCATTGACCTGCTGTTGCCTGCCACTGCTGCCTCGCAGGTTGCCGGGCCGCAGGCTGCCCGACGGCAGGTGCAGTTCCATCGCAAACCAACGAGCGGGCGCCTCTTCAACAACCCCACCTTCTGTCGCCCAGCATTCACAATCGCGACTTTGGAACCCCGCCCGAGCCCAGAGCGAGAAAGGAAAAAACGGCACGACCAGAACAGGCCCGGCGGACGACTTATTTACCCCCCCCCCTCCTCCTCGTCAAACGGCGTCGCTCACTAGCTTTTTCCCCTCGTCTTTTTCTTCGGACGCTTCTCTTTGTCTCCCCCACACAGCTTGCTTCCACCACAACCAGAATACGACTCGACGTATTCGTGTCGCTCGATTTTTTCTTTTCTTTTTTTCTTTTCCGGTTGCTCTTCGACAAGCAGCCCTGCGCACTCGTCAGGATGGCCAGTAAGTACGAGAACGGCGACGAGTTTGTCAGGAGGAGACCAACCATCGCGCAAAACCAGAAAGCTGGCACGCCGAGGCGAAGCCAGGATGGCAACGACCTTCACCTCCTCGTCCACCTCAACAGCTGCCGAGCCGCTTGCTAACGTCGCTTTTTCTCTACCACAGGCTTCCAAGAAGTTGCGAGTATGTCCTTGTGTTCCTAGGCCGACCGTCTCCCATGCCGATGCGCCTTCGAGGCGCCCTGACCGTCCAGGAGAGAGACCAGTGCTGACCTTCCCCCCACTACTAGACAAGTTCGTCGAGGTGTACTACAACACGTTCGACACCGACCGCAGCCAGCTGCAGTTCCTCTACGTAAGGCTCTCCTCCCTTCCAGCCCCACGGCAACCCACTGGCCAGCAAAAAGAGCAAAGAGAAGAAGAGGTGCCCAGGCGTGCGGCCCAGCCTCTGCCTTGGAGCGAGCATACGCCCAAGTCGCAGTGCTTGGACGCCCGACGCCCGACGCCCGGCTGGTTCCTGAAGGAGGCGCATTGCTGCGAAGAGGGGCTCCGTGTTGGGCAGCCCTCGGGGATTCTAGAACCTTCCTCCATGTTGCTTCTGTCGAAGGAGGAGCAAACCAATGCTAACCTCTGCCCTTTAAACCCACCCAATAGCGCGACAGCTCGATGCTGACCTTTGAGTCCGACTCTCTTCTCGGTGCCACCAGCATCGTCGACAAGCTCAAGGTACGTGTATTGCCGTTAACCTGCGACTGAGCTGTCGCAAGCTCCGTTTGGGCACCGCCTCCTCCCCTTTTATGCCAGCGCAGCAAGCTAACTCACCCCCCTTCCCCTTGCTACAGAACCTCCCCTTCCAGCGTGTCAAGCACGACCTCGTCAACTCCACGATCGACGCCCAGCCCACCATCGGGGACGGCGTTATTGTTCTGGTGACCGGCCAGCTGCATGTCGACGAGGAGGAGCGGCCGATGAAGTTCACCCAGGTCTTCCACCTGGCCAAGGATGGCCAGAACTACTTTGTCTACAACGACATCTTCAAGCTGGTGTTTGGTTAAAGCGAGAAACGGCAAGGCGAGGACGAACGACGGTGACGGTGACGGTGACGGTGACGGTGACGGTGACGGTGACGACAGTTGTGCTCGTGGCGGGCAACGCGACGTATTATCCACAGGCTGGCGACGTCACGTTAGGGAGGGCTGGAAGAGATGTGCGCGGCAGTAGCCAGTATGGCCAGTGCTACGCTGCTGGGTGGAAGTAGTCGATGCACTATCGAATCTAGACTGAGAAGACGCGTTGTCAACAAGGAACACACAAAAAAAAACACAAAAATAATAACTCCCATGGCACCAATGTGCCTCTGCGCACACTGGACGAGAACGTCAACGACGCGGCCTCTTTTGGAGAATCGTAGCGTTAAGGGACCGGGAACATCCAGCGCTCGATAGGCAAGGAAAGGCTGCAGCAGTGCAGAGGTGTGGCAGCTTCGCTTCCTTTGCACGAAAGAGCCTGCTGTTATAGGGCGCTGTTAAAGCAAAGCTTGTTACCCCTAGTCACGGTCTGCATTGTTTCGTATACCACGTCGCACCGCTAAGCACACTTTGTCCTGATGATGTACCCAAATAAGGAGGGGGAGAGAAAAAACACACATATATATACACGGGCGTCATAAACATAGCATCAAGAAGTCTGGGCCCTGGAGCCAAAATAAAAATGAAAGGGGGGCGGGAGACAAGAATAAAAGCAGATATGTACATTGGCATTGGGGGAAGGGTGGTTGTATCCTGATACACCCCGCGCACCCGTATCACAGATCGTCGCCGTCGTCAATAATCACGTTGTGGATTCGCACCCCCTGGCTCTCGACGCTGTACCGCCGCGTCATGCCCAGCTGCCGGGCCTCGGCAATCTGCCGGTACGCCGCCTCGCCGCCGCCCACCATGACCATGGCCAGCGGCTGCCACCGCACGAGCCCGCCGGGCGTCCGCTGCGTCTCGTCGAGCAGGGGGCGCACAAAGTCGTGTGGGTCGTCGTGGAACGTCATGGGCGTCGGCGGGCCCGAGCCGGACGACCCGGAACCGCCACCGCCGTGGACGCGCACATCGTCGTCGTCGCTGACCACGACAACCAGCTGCAGACGCCGGGGGCTCGCCGCAAACGAGGGAATGTTCCGCAGCTTCTCCGAAAAGGAGCAGCCGCCCCGCCGGAGCACCAGCACCTGGTGTTCCCGCACCGCCGTCTCCGGGATGGGCGTGTCGCCGCACGCGTAGCCGCCCGCATAGGCGCTGCGCCACGGCAGCAGGTCTGCCTGCACTGGCCCGGCGTCCGGGAACACGGCGCCCGCAGGTACGTCGACAGACGGCAGCGACGCGGCACCGAGCCCCGTTGGCGTCACACCCGTCGCGTTGAGCACCACGTTGAGCGGAGAGCCATTGCCGCTGCTGCGCCGTTGTTGGTCTCGTTCCAGTCGTCGCCGTCGCCGTCGCTGTCCTGCGCCAGGAGCGGGTGTCGCATGGGCTGAGTCGTCCAGCGAGGACACAATCTGGCGCCAAAAGGACTTGACGAGCGTCGTCAGTCCTGGCGCCTCCAACTCTGGCAGGGGCTCTGTAGGCGGTTGGCTGTCCGTGTCCGTGCTGACCTGACCGCCGTCCGCGCGATCGGCATCTTGACGAGGCATGTTGCGATCCTCCTCGTCGCGGCCGACGCTAGCGGGAAGGTCTGTGTCGACGCCTTGTTCATGCTCGCCCGCCCTGCCTCCTTCTTGGTGCAGGTGGTGCAGCTTGATCACGATGGGGTCACGCACCACGGCAAAACGCGGGTCAGAGAGGTGGCTGATCAGCGCCCGGTCGAGTACAATGCTCTCGTCGCGGCCCAGCGGCACGCCGTTGACACGCGTCACCCTCCACGTCCGTTCACCATACTCTTCCTCGAGGCGGAGGATTAGCTTGAGCCCTGAGATGCTGCTCACCCGGACCTTGCTGGGCGCGATTCGGACGAGGGAGGCCGACGCGCCCCCGAGCATGAAATTGAACGCGGCGCCACCGCCACTGCCGCTGCCTCTCTGGCCATCCTGCGGCTGCGCCGAGAACTCGAGGCTCAGCTCCATCGGTTGCTGCACCTTGGCAGACGTTCCGTTTCGCGGCAGCATCGTCTCGGGAAGTGTCCACGGGAAAAACGTCATCTTTGGGCCGCCGCCGCCGACACTCCCCGTGTCGTCGGCGCGCGGCTGCAGGTCAACCATCTTGGCCGCATGGTACAGGCCGCTGCGGCCGGTCACAGCCGATCCCGTAAACAAATCCCGCCTTGGCGGGGCTGGACAAGCATTGGTGAAGCCATCATCTTCGTACAGGCCGACATCATTCGCGGCCGGGTCCGGCTCCGGCACGCCAGGAATAATATTTGGTGCCGCGGGCGAATCCGCTTCTTCCTCCATTGTGTTTTCGGTTTTGCTCTCACTCGGCGTCTTGCCGCCTTGAATGGGAGGCTCTATCACCTCTTCACCTCTTTCGCATTTGTTAGGCTTCGTCTTCTGTGTCTTCTTCGTCTTCGTCGTATCGTGGTTGGCCTCGGGCGCGCGACGTCGCTTGGGTATAATGAGGGGGTGGCCCTCGGTCGTGAAAACATATGCCGCATCGAGCGAATTCAGCGGATGGCGGTCGTCGTAAAGCAGATACATGTACTTGGCCGTCTCGCCAAGAAAAAAGCTCTCCATGCGGTCGGACATCTCACCACTCACCACGTTTTGGAGCCCTGCCCAGCCGCACTTGGTCCAGCAGCGCCGCTTGATGTCGCGCTGCACCATCTCACCTACATAGAGATACCACGGGTCCTTGGTCGCGCGGTAGATGTGGTACACCGACTCGATAAACTCTGGCCGCAGCGGCCACCAGCCGAGGCCGCCTTCGACCGCGCGGTCTCGGACCGACCACCGCTCAGGAAGCGCGGCGTACTTGGCCCACACGGCCGTGTACAGCAAGTTTGTCTCAATCGCCTCCTCTAGCTCGCCGGCCAGGGTCAAGAGGCCCGAGTAGTAGGCACCGAGGCTGTCGATCCACTGCGCAGCCAGAGACCCCGTCCACAGGTTCACATTGACGTAGTGCGGGTGCTCGCGATCGCTGTACAGATGGCGCTTGATGGCGGCGTGGGCCAGGTGCCAGGCCCCGAGGAAAGAGTCGGGCGCATTTTCAGCGTCGCTGAGCAGCGGAAAGATTGTGTTGGGGTCGTGCCAACCGAGAGCCTTCTGGGTGCCCGTGCTATCGTCCCATGTCCACACCGGGACCGTGTGGTGCGCTGGCGGCCGAGCATTCGTGTGGTTGGGCATGTCGTGGCCTGAGAGCAGGATGTGTGTCTTCAGGGCATATTCAAAAAAGCTGTCGGCGCCGGCACCAATCACGGAATAAGCGCCAATCCACTGGCCTTTCTCTGCATCAACACCGGCACCAATCAGCCCAATGTCGCTCCGCCGGTACCAGACGGCCCAGAACGCGCGCTTGGCCAACTGCTCAAAACGCTGGTCACCCGTCAGGCGGCTGAGGACGGTAAACTCCAGCACGAGGCTGCCGGCGCCAGCGCTGCACGTCTCGGTGACCTCGGCAGGTCCACTCATCTTCCGCCGTCCCGACTCATCCGAGCTTCCATCCTTGCTGCCGTCGCTACCGCCATGTAGCGGAGAGTTGGCATAGAACGGAATGCCGTGCCGCAGATTGACGCGGGGATAGGGCATGCCCGTAGGAGTGTAGAAGGCTGGCAGCAGGCGTGTTGCAAGGTCCAGGGCAAGGCGCAAAAGCTGGCCGTCGTAGGTGAGCCCGTTTGGCCAGAAGATTGGCTGTTGCTGCTCATCTGGGTGCGTCGGCGGCGTGGGCGGTGCATAGCCCGTGATGGGCAGCTCGCCCACGGCGAACAGGTGCGCGCTGACCAAGCCACCGACGCCGCGAATCACCGTCTCAAAGACCTGCACCTTGCTGTCCATGTCAAAGCCGCGGCCACGCTGGCCCTCGCCCGAGGGGCCAGGCCGCCCGTCGCCGTATTGCTGCACGAGCGAGGCAACACCATCCTGGAAGTCGCGGAGGGCTCGCGGTCCGGCATCGCCGTCTTCGGGTGGGGAGGAGGCAAGGATGGCCAGCGTCGAGAGGCTGTCGATCAGGGTGAGGGAGTAGTTGCCGAGGACGTCGTTGAGTTCGATGTTCCGGGGGTTGAGGTTGTCCCGGGTCAACGGAACGCAGGAGACGGGGCGTAGCTGTTGAACAAGGTTAGACCATTTCCTGCCACAAAGGAAACGCAGCAAAGCAGCAAAGCAGCAACGAAGCAACGCATCCAAGTACGGACACACACCTCGTCTTCCGGAAACGCGACGCGCATGTAGTTGTCGAAGCCGTGGTAGAACATCTCGGCCGTCTCGCGCCGCAGCTCGCCCACGCGCCCGGGTCGCATCGCCTGCGTCGCGGACGGCCACAATGCCAGCACCAACAAGACGAACAGCAACGGCAGCGGCGACGGCGACGGCGACGGCGACACCAATGACGCCATTGGCCGCCCTGCCATTGATCTCCTGGCCCAGTGCCGGCCCCCAGCCATCGTGGCCGCGGGCCAGCCACCGCCGAGTCGAAGCATCACCGGCAGATGCAGTTCCGTGTGGGAGGAGGCATAGAGGAAGGGGGTGCGAAGAAACAGCGCTTCACATGGGACTAGATCCAAGAAGGGGTCACCCAAGAGGCCACAAAGCAGAAGGAAAAAACGCAGGAGACCAAACAAAGAAACGAGTGCGCTGATGCCGGGCCGCGAGGGGGACGGGGGGGGGGAAACGAGGAATGGACTGAAATCTCCCTGCGAAACCTCACGTGGTCAGTGTGCCGCCGGCCGTTGTCCAGGATGAGATGGAGCAACTCTAAATCAGCACCACCAGAAGTGCGACAGCCCCCTTGCGCAACGTAGCCTGGACTTTGGGCGTGTCGCAATTGGCTGCAGACAATGGGTTCGTCCCATCACGGCATGGTCGCGGCTGGCAGCCGCAGAGCAAGGCTGGGGCAGGGTCGCGTGATTCATCACGTGATACTATGTATAAGGACGAGAACCGGAGCGGCTGCAACAACGAACAACAACGAACAACAACGTCAACGCGATCTGGCACAAAGTCAATTCTCGTTGCTTTTGCATGATGGCATGATATTGTACTGTGGTTTTGTTTTAGACATCGGCGGCAGAATTCAGTTGTGCTAACCAAAAAAAAAAAGAAAAGGCAAAGAGAAAAGAAAGAAATGAAATGAAATGAAACGAACGGAAAAACAGAGACGGAAGCACTGCGTTGCGATGGAGATGGACACATTCTTGCTTCATTGCTCGTACTTTGTGACAAGTGCACCGAGGGAGCCCCTCACACCACCGCCTCCTCTCAGATCTTGGGCGTCACCAGCATCAGAAACTGCAAAAGGCTCTGCTGGCGGAACGCTGTGAAGGACATTCTCACATGGTAGCTATCTGCTCGCCCCGGATTTCCGTCGGCGGCAAATCATGGTTTTGCGTTGAGCACATTACAGAGGTTCTGCCTCATATTGCCGCTTCATTACCATACAGGCCTATAGGCAGCCGTCATATATCAACGAAACAAACCCACCAAAGGAAAGTTATATGACCGTACATTTAAGGCGCCCAAAATTTAAGCACACAGTCCCATAAGAAGGCCCGTCATGCAACAATGAAGCATTCTACCGGGAAGCTGTGTAAAGTTCCTTCTAGAATGACGCACCAACCACAGGTATGAACGGAGCCAGCTTTCGCAGACCTTTTCTGATGGTACGGAGCTATAGTCGTCATTCGTGTTTGGAAAGGGAACCGGGGGGGAGGGGGGAGGCTGTGCCCACATGTCCTCGTAAGACAATTCCGTTTTGCTGACTTGGCTTCAGTTGGGGCTAGGAGGATCGTCCCGATTCTGCTTTGCACTGCTTGTGCTCCTCTGGCTAGCACGAGAGAACCGCCCATCTCGTCATGATCCATCCCTTTTCGACGGTGGGTGGCAGCTGCTCTAACAGACAACTAACCATTCTCCAAATTCCCCAAATCGACATAGGAGGCCAGCCGCCGGTGTCTTTTTTGTTCAGTTGGAATTTTCGAGATTCGTTAGCAGCTGCCATCAGAGCCTTGTGAATGCAGATATCCATGAATCGAGAGAAGAGAATAGGGATCAAACGAAAACGGAAGATGGGAGGTGGGGGGACGGGGTGCTTACGCACTGTTCGATAGATGGTATTTAAGCTCTAGAAATAAAAGGAAAACATTTTAATTACCCAACAGTAATCGCACGCATTGTACGCCATGATTGGGCGTCGTGGCTTAGCAAACAGTTTGATCAGCTGCGCGGCAAAACAACAGGGGGGGGGGCGCTTATATGATGGCACGCAAAGCTGTGAACAGTATCTAGTATCTAAGCTTTTACGGTGAAAGCCAAACTGCAGGCTGAGAACTTTACGGAGACGGGGTTTAAAGGCCTGGAACAAGGTCTACTTTCCATGTTCCTCCCTCCCGTAGTACGTGCAATGGTAGCGTAGCCTCAAACCCCAGAGCAGCTCGAGCATCCAGGCGAGGGGCTTCTCGGACGCCATCGAATTCATTCTGCTACGATGCCTTTAAAAAAAACCGAGCAGCCTGTTCATTTATATTTGATAGCGATAACTGAGGGTGAAACATAAAGCAAGGTAAAAGCAATACAAAAGACGGACGGAAACAACATCTGTGGAAATACAAGCCCATGAAGCAGCACGTAGGTAAAGGAGTGACCACGTGAATAGCGCCCGCAACTCAAAAGAAACAGCCATTTGCTAACCGATATATCTCGAAACTCCTTCCCGGAGGTCAGCCCCGACCTCTGGTTGCTCATCCAAAATTCGAAACGGTGTAAGAGAAAGGAAAAAAAGCAAGCTGACGGAACAAGAGATGGAGCAATATCAAACCTGAAAGCAAAAGTTAAACCGTAAGGATTGACAAAACAACAGGGAAACCCAAAACAACAGGGAAACCAAACCTAGCATAACCAGAGCGTAGACGGCGGAAATTTGGGATGGGGGAATAGTAATAAAAGCAGTGTAAAAAAACAAAACCGAGAACTCCTGGGTAATAAAAGAGCGGTTGTCAGTACGTGCCCGTGCACTGTGCTGATGCGTCTGCTTTCGCATTCTATCTGTAGGGGTCAGCCTTGCAGTGGCTGTGGTCATAAGCACCGCGCATTGTTTGGCTATATTCGCCAACCGACGACAAAGACCGCGAGGCGACACTGTTAGCATCGACCGTGCCACTCGCCACGGTGTGGTCATTAGACCCATGAGAGTTTGAGTTCGCCATGGACTGGGACGATCCGGGAGAGTCGCCTGCAGGACTGCTGGTAGAAACCATGTCGATCATCATGCCCGGGTACTTCTCTGACACCTCATCAGCAATGGCATCCTCCTGGGCTGGCGTGAAGTTGGGAGTAGTCATGGGGCCGAATGAAAAAGCCGATGCGCCAGTCTGAGAGAACTGCGACTGCGAGTTCGGGGGAGGGAGTGGAAGTTGCTGCTGGCTCGACATGTCGTAGCCACTGTTGTTCCAAGCCATGGCCGATGCACTCTGAGTCTGTGCTTGTGCTTGTGCCTGTGCCTGTGCTTGCGCCTGTGCTTGCGCTTGTGCGTGTGCATGCACGTGCGCATGTGCGTGTGCGTGTGCGTTTGCAGGCGAAACCATCGACTTTTCCATTCTGCGATAAGCGCTGCGACGGCGACGGCGGAGCTTGGTTGCCTCATCTTGGCTCGGTTCTTCCAGCCCCAGGCGCACAAGAAGCTGCTCGATTTCGGGAGCCTTCCAGTCCCATGTTTTGCAACCACCCTGCTCCTTGAGGGCTGCGGCCAAACGCTGGTATCTTGAGCGGTGATCCGCTTCGTAGAGTCTCATCAAAAGATCGTACTGGTGTGTGTTAGCCGCACTGTTTTATGTCGCTGTTTTCGATACGACTTTGAGCGGTACGAAGATGCAAGACACAAAGCAGGGACTAGAGACTTACATCTTGTCTGGGCCACATGCCGCATTTTCGTACAGACCGCGTAAACTTCATCTGCAGACGGGCAGTCGTGGTGGCTTCGGAAAATTCTTTTACGAATTCGGCGACAATATTTTCCCACATGCCCTTGCCGCGTATGACTTGCTGAGATTGATGGATTTCAAAAAGCCTCTTCTCATCTGGGCTGGCCTTCTCGTTGAGAATAACGTCATTGCCGGGCGCTACACATAGGTTCGAGACGTCTTCGGCGATGGTAGCAGCTATTGACAGAACAGTGCCAGGGACGCCGTTGCCCTCCGAGGAGCCATGGGGAGTACGACTGATGCTGTTGCCGTCGCGGAAGATGGCATTCATGTCGCCATTAACGGTACTCTGGCTTCTTGGCGTCCGCTGCTGGTCGTTGGAATCCACAGCACCCGACATGGAGCCCATGTGCCGGCGTCCGTCGAGGGCCGCATCTTGTCTGTCGGGATAGAATGGCATGGCAACTTGTCCGGCCAAGGCCGATGCTTGAATAGCAGGCGACATGTGGTAGTCACTGGCGGATGATCGCGAAAGGCGTGACCGTGCTGGGATCTCCAGGGGAGCCAGTTCCTGCGCAATCGATTGGTGGTGCGGTGCTACTGTGACCGGCGCATACTGAGAAGTGTATGGTGGAGGATAGGACGACGTCGGCGGCGGAAGTCGCTGCTGGTGATGGCTCATGTATGCACTGTGATTGGCAACTGGAGCGAATGAATAGGCACCACCCATAGAAGGCGACGGAATGCTGTTGTCTGGCGGCGGACCGGAGACGTATGAAGCGTAATAGGGATCCATGCCAGTACTGTGTTGGCTGGCACCGCTGCCGCTGCCGCTGATGCTGCCGTTGCTGTTGTTGCCGTCACTGTTATGGACACTGTTGCTGCGGTGGTTGTTGTGGTTGTTGTTGCTGTTGTTGTTGTTCATGATGCCGTCGTCTCTTGGCGAGGTGTAGTTGTAGTTGCTGATGTCGTAGCCGGGAGCGGACGTTGGCTCTTCACCCGAGGTCGATACAGCCACGGTTCCGTAAGGATATTGCATGCTCGACGACGTGGCTGGCGGCGTCAACTGCCCATGGTGTGAGTGTGTGAACTGGGAAATAGGGTCTGGCGTGGGACCACGGCCCATTCTTACAGGTTTGATAGATCTGGCAACCTTGCCGGGAATCGTCTGCTGGTTGTAGTAGGTGTGACCTTTCCCTATTCGGCGGTGGTGTTGGTAAGGCTGATGCCACGAGGATGGGGAGCCGGAAAGTGATGTTGGTGTGAGGAGGGTTGTATCGGGCGTGGTTGGCAAGGTGAGGTGGTTGGAGACGTGCTGAAAGATGGGGAGGGGGGAGAGCGAGAGGAGACAGGCGGGTCAGTAAATATACTCCAAGAGTTCTGCTCGCCTTCGGACTTTCCAAGGTTTGTCTTCGGCAGGAGGAGGGAACTATTGGAAAAGGAGATGGAGAGAAAGAAAAAAGCAAAGAAGGGAAAGGGGATCTGGATTTAGTTATAGTGCTGGGAAGAGGAGGGGGGGAGGAAAACAGGGCAAGAGAAGTGTCCAGGCCCTGCGTTTTATGTAAGAGGCCAGGGGGCGAATTCGACTAGTTGCTCTTACTCCCTTCTCTTGTCTAAATCGACACTAAACTAGGCAAGAGGTGCGCAAGTAGTATAGGGAGGAAGTATCGACTTACAGCACCGTACTGGGCCAGGTCATGCTGTGCGCCGGCATAAGCAGCAGATGCCGATGAAGCTGTGGAACCCATGCCGGTCCCCATGTATGTGTTGATGTGCATGCTGATCGAATGTCTGCGTGTGGTGGCGGGCCTTGGAAAGGCGGCCTGTGCAAGCAATAGGGTGTAGACGTTCAGCTGATCTTCGTCGCCGTCGTCCTCGTCGTTGTTGCCGTCTGCCTTTTGTTTTGCAAGCAAGGAGCGATCAAGGCGGAATGAATAAAGAGCGAATCAAGTGCGGCGGATTCGCGTGCAATGGGAAGTGTAAGCGCGGCAGGAGCTGAGTGTTTGGCGTTTATGGCTATTTTTCTTCTTTTCTGTTGGGCAGCAGAGTTGAAGGGGGGGAGGGAGGGTGGATTTGTAGAGCCTGAGAGTCGATGGGAACACGACACCAAAGGAAAAGAGACGCAAGTGAAAACAATGACCGATTGTGGATGGGCTAGAGGAAGAGCCACAGAGAAGAAACAAAGCAGGATTAGGGAGGGGAAGAGGATGTCGAGGCAGTTTCCTTGTGCTTCGTTCTCGTCCTTTTTGTCTCTTTTGTCTCTTGTCTCTTTCGCCTTCCTGTCTTTTTTTTTTGTTTCTGGCTGTGTGAACAGTTTCGGCTTTGTTCTTTTCCTCGCTTGTGTCCTTCCTTGCCTGGACGTAGCAACTTGGCTCTCACAGTGGCAAAACAGAATACGGACTCGAGTCTGTAAACGAAGGGGTGATGGTGTGGGCAAGAAGGAGACTGGACACGAGGAAAGGAGCTAGAGCGAAGGAGGACGATAAAAGAGAAATAGCTTCGTAGCTGGGGGAGCAAACAAAGACGTGAGGTGTGTGGTATGTGCTTGTGTATGTGTTTGAGTGTGTAGATGGGGTGTGAGTGTGTGTCTGGAGACGGGGAGAAGGAGAACGGGAGAAAGGCGCGGGCGGCTCACAAGAGAGCGGGGAGAGAAAGAGGAGGAAGAGAAGAGGCAGAGAGGACAGGAGGTGCGTTCAACAGTTGGGGATGACCACGATGTTTTAAAAAGGCAAGGGGGGTTCGTACAAAGGCCAGGGCGACCTGGAAGCTGAATGCAGACGGGAAAAGCTGGCGAGCAAAGGGCAAGAAGCGGTGCAAAATGCGGACGAGGAGAGAGGGAAGGGAGAGAGAAGAAAAGACGGAGAAGAAAAAGGAAGAGGGAAGAGGGCAAGCGGCCATGTAAGTAGTCGTGCTCCCCTCGATTGGGGGCCAAAAATGCTTCCCTTGATCAAGCGGAACATGGGCTGAAGATGGTCTACATGCGACGCTGCCGTCGTGCTGGCCATTGGAGACAGGGAGGGGGAGGGATCCGGTCTACAGCATGTTTCTCATTCTCTCGATAGTCGTTGCGTCCTCTGGCGGTGGAATTTTTATATCTCGGCTTCCTATCCCAAGACGCTCAATCGTGTATCATTGGATGTACGACGGACAATAGACAATAGACCAAGTAGCAAAGAGTATGGAAGGCGTGCCAAACGCACCAGTGTTCTGGCTGCAGCACAAGCACAAACCACAAAGCACAAGGAATTACGTTGGGTGGATTTTTCGATGTTGTTGGCGTCGTTAGAAATGGGAAAGGAGGGAGGGGAGTGCTGGAGGATTGCGGAAAGGAATGGGGCGAAGGTGAGGAGAAAACGAAAAGAGAGAGGATGGCAGGGAGGGAAAGGGCCAGGACGGGAGGCCACGCCCCAAAGAAGGTGGGCGAGATGGAAGCGCACAGAAGCAGGGAGCAGGGAGCAGGGAGGACGAGAGAACGAGAGAACGAGAGAACGAGAGAGCTGGCTTTCGCGTCTGGAGGCAGCTGCAGGAGCAAATCAGAGGAATACGGGGATGTGTCGAACGGGGAATTGCAAAGTGCCTCTGTCTTCCCTCTGTTGAGCCTCTGTGATCGACAGAAGGCCGGGGAGGAAGAGCCCGGGGTGCACGGACAGCAGCATGAACCGATGGGAGGGACGAGGGAATCCAAAGCGGACGAGGAAGAAAAAATGGAAGAGAAAACAAAAAGTAAAAACCCCCCCGACGCGCCACCACCACCACCGCCGCAGCAGGACAAATTGAGAGCATGGGTATTTCGCGCGTGCGTCTGGCCTCTTCTCTTCTTATCCTAGCTGTGTCCCGTTCCCTTCAGAGACGGCATCCGTCGCTCGAGTCTTGAAACTGAAGGGGCTCTTAGACTCACACCCCCGCACCCCCCTCTCTCTCCAGGAGACACCACTCCCCTGCGTTCTTACCTCCCCAAAGACGCCAGCTAATCCTCCGTTTCCCGACGCTTTCGTAAAATACGCCGTGCAGTAGCTCCATGCAGCAAAAGGAATGGCAACCTATTACAGAGAACGCTCTCGTTGCTGTTGGTCTCGGGGCTACTAGGGACTAATATGGAGTGGTCCGTGTTCGGACAAGCCACCCTTTGCTTTTTTTTCCTCTGTACATAGAGGTGATTCTGTTTTTTTTTTTTTTTTTTTTTTTCGTACGAAGCTCCGGTACGACATGTACCTGCATTGCTGTCCCTCGCTCCCGTTCTCTCGTAACTGCACGGTTTCTGGGCTGCTGGGTTGCCCGAATGGAGCGACGAGTGACTCTTGCCACCGAGACGAGAAGCCGTTGTCCTCAGGAAGCCAGAATTTGCTCAAGTAACGCACGTGGGGCGCAGCATCGTCTGGGACAGTATCTCACATACTCCGTACGTGTTATACGAAACTTAAATGCAGCCTAGGATCGAGAGAGGTCAGAGACAGACAGCAGTGCGGAAAGAAACGGCTTCAGCGTCGTCGAGACTTGGCTGAGTGAGTGTGTGCTGAGTGTGCGTGGCAGGAGGATGAGGGCTGTGCGGCTGGGGGGTGAGGAACTGCTGAGGAAGGGCAACCAGGCGCCTAAATGGCGGCTCCGATTCTGTTTTTTATGCAGAGGGCCCAGCCGTATTGGCTGTCCGGGCTCTTTATTCTTTCGAACCCGCGCTGGCTGGCGAGAGACGCCGTAGACGACAAGCAGGACGGAAGCCGTAGCCAACGAGGACACGCGCGCATGCCTCTTGGTCGGCAACCTTGCCGCCTGGTGAGTCGGCCGTGCACCTCTCATCTTGTCTTCGTCTTGCGGAAAGTATATTCTAGGCACGTAGGAGAAATGGGGTTTTCTTCTTCTTCTTCTTTTTCAACAGTGCCGTTCTGTGGTGACCCATCTTCCGTTCTTACACGAAGACACCCCAACCAAGCCTCAGGAAAGGCCAGAAAGAAGGCACTGCCAGGTATGGCACGCGTACGTCTGGTTCAGTGATTAACCGGCCGCGGGCACCGTTCGTGGCTCTGCCCAGGGGTCTTTTGTCTTCCTTTTCGGTCGGCGAGGCCTTGGGCCGACCTTGGGTGAAACACCCCCTATAACAGAGAGCGCTATAAATCATAAGAGGGGGAAGAGAAGTGGGAAAGGGGGAGATACTTGGAGAGCGAGAGAGAGAAAGCTTAAAAATACCCCGACGACGCAGGACAGAACGAAGCGCCAATCTTTTCAGTGGAGACTCGTTTTAGATCGTCGGGCTCGATTTTATTTTGTGGGTCGCATTTTTGATAGTCTTGGGGTCATTGCTGGTACTTTGAGGATTATTATGGGGGGATGTCTTGGAGGGGGGAGGCCAATGGCAAGAAGAGAGCGGAGAGACAAAGACAGATGGGGCACGGAATGCTCCGTACGACTACGAATGGACATTGTCAAGTTGGTGAAGCTATGTATAGAGTATGTGTTGGCAAAAAGAGGCTCCAGCTGACAAGGGGAGGCAAAAATGAAGAAAGGGAAAAAGAAGAAAAAAAGAAAAAAAGAAGAAGAAGAAAAAGAAAGAGGTGCCGCAGCAGGCCAAAACGAAAGGGGAGGGAAGGCAAGACCGGTCGGCTATGCGACAAAACGACGACACGCGAGAGGGGAAGATGGGGAAGGAGCGAACAAGAACCGGCGGCCAAGACCGGGGCCAAGAGTCGAAAGAAAGAATCGACAGAAGGAACGAACGAGCACCGACTGGCGGTTGGCGGCTGGCGGCTGGCAGCTGACATTGTGCGAGTTATGGGCCGGAGAGAGGCGGGAGAGACCTGCTCTGCGGACCACGGCCAAGGGCGTGCTCGAAGACAATATAGCACGACTGCATGGAAGGAAGAAGAAGAAGAAGAAGAAGGAAAACGTGGGCGCCCTCCATCCCCTGCTTCTCTGCTGTACCACGACGCCCGCATTGTGGACGCACGAGCTATATTATCGCGTACCCCGGGAGAGCAGAAAGGGAAGACGAGAGAAGAGAAAGAAGAAGAAGAGAAAAAAGAAAGAACGAAAACACCTGTGAGACACCGAGGCACGGATAAGGATAAGACGAAAAGAAAGAAAAACGACAGACAAAGCCAAAAGTCCTGCGTGCTCCGCGAATTCGCGTTTTGGGGGAAGAGGGGAACTGGCTCGCCACGGGCCCAGAACGTCCTGTGGTCGACGCACACCAGACACTAGGACTGAACTGGGCTCGCTTAGCCGTTTTCGTTTTCATTTTCTTTTTATCCCCTCGTCCCTCTCGTTTTTCCCTCTTTATTGCTTACCCCTCCTGTCATCTGTGGGGAGAGCTGTCTTTGTGCAGACTGGATTGTCCAATATATGTCCTCAGAGAGGAGGGGGACAAAGACGCGAAGGAGGTGTGCCGAAGCATACGCATGCGACACAGGAAAGAAAGCGCCTTGGTTTTTCTGTGTGCAGAGTCTTGTGACGGCCTGCAAAGGTATTCGAGTCATCGCTGCAGAAGCGCTCCCGCGAGAAGGGGGGGGGGGGGGGTGGGGGGGTGCAAAGAAACATGGCGATGGTTTCGGGGCCGTCCAGCGATTCGGCTCCGAAAGAGACGCGTTCACAGACGACAGTGGCAGGGAGAGCCGCGGCATGGCTGATCATATTGCATAGGAGGTAAAGGGGGGAGGGGGAGGGTAGATTGTGAGGCCTTCTTTTCTGTGCGGCCCCAGTGCACGTCAATGTGCCGTCAACGGGGTCAGAAATTAAACGGCGGGAACACGCGGAGCCCTCTGCATTGGCCTTTTGCATGCTGCAGGTGATTGGCAATGGTTGGCATGGGCGGGGAGGGAACGAGGGCGTCGTTTAAATGCGAGTGCTGCCCCGTTATAGCTGCACGTCTTAAGGGCAGCCATGGCTGGGGTGTGGGCAAAGCCGTGACCATGTTTTTCCACCAAGAGAGCTGTCGTATGACAGGGCAATTATTCCCACGGGTGCGGCATGTTACGAGGTGGTGCGGATTCTAATATGCAGTCGTTCAAAGGCTGGGAGGGGGAGAAGAGGGGGTGTGGGATGATAGTGGGGGGGAAGGCAAGGATGCCTGTTGGCGGGAGGACTAAAAGGCCAAAAACAAAAGAGGCGTGCAAGTCAGACTGAGGCAAAACAGTCCAGGAGAAGACGACGGCACGACGGACAAAGGCAAGACGGGCCTAGACTCGCAAACGCGTGGAGCGGCGGCCGGGGGGAAGAGCATGTCGCGCTGCGTTCGGACAGCATGTGAAAGTTCGGCGAGGCTTGTGAACGGAGAACGGCGTGTCCCCCGAGGAACGAAATGTATCTTACTACAGACACGGAGGGCGACCGACGAAAACACAAGAGGAAAAAACACAAGAGGAAAAGATCAACGGCTGTGGTACGACGTACGCGTGGGTGGCCGCACAGCATGAAGACTGACAAACTGGCTGATTACGCAGATTGCAGGGGCCAGGGTCCCCCTCCAAAAAGACATGGGGGAGGGGGGCGCGCCCATGCAAGAGGGCTTGGGCAGAGTGGAAAGACCCCCTGTCGTGCGCCAGGCGTACGAAGATAAGGCGGGTGAGAATAGAACAAGATGGCAACGGGCTGCCGCCATACTGTCACAGGCAGCGAAATACGTCGTACACGCCCGGGTGAAGGATGTCGGGAGAGAACGAAAGAGAGCGCGACAGAGCGAGAGGGTGAGACGAGGAAAGGCCGGTCTTGGCCGTACCAGCAATTTACCAAAATTGGGAGAGAGGGAGAAAAGCGACGCTGATCAAGGTGAGAAGGCCGTTCAGTGTGGAGGAGGAGGAGGGAGACTGCGCCGCACGGCTCCTAGATGCAGCAGAAGAAGCAGAAGAAGCAGAAGACAAAGACAAAGATGAAGCAATTCAGAAGTGGATGATTGACGCGTTTGTATGAGAAGAACATATAAAGGAAAAGCCAACACGAAAACAAAATCCACTCTGGTTTCCTCTGCCGCCTTGCGCAGAGGACAGCGGTAAGCGCTTTGTGTCCAGGCTTTTCACCTGAGACAGGACGGCCTCTTTGCGTGTTGCGTCTTTCTGTCCTTTCCCTCAGGGCCAGTCCCTCTCTCTCATCTCTCTGTATTTGCACGTCCCCGCCTCCATTCACTCTTTTGTCCACTTTTACCCCAAATCATATGACCGCAGCGCCACGGCGCAAGTCCCACTAGCCTCCCCGTCCGCGGGGACCAGAGAAATAAGCAAGTAGAAAAAAGGGTCTGGGAGGAGAACAAGACGGAAATGAGCGCGAGGAAGGGACGAGGACTACGAGGCAGTTCAAGGCATAGAAGAGGGGGGCTCGAACAAGTGCTGGGCGCAGCCTGGGCGCAGGCAGAAGAAGAGGAGGAGAAAAAAGGGGGGGGGGTGGAGGGGAAATGGTGAGAAAGTCGCGGACAGCGAGGAGGGGAGGGCGGCAAGAGAAAGAGAAACGACATGGGCAAGGGTGCGACGCTAGCCCTGGCTTGGAGAGGCGGTCGACGGAGGTGAAAAGGTGGGTGGCGGGAGACCAAGGTGAAGGAGGAGAGCGGAAGTTGAGGCAAAGCTAGGGATGAGAGAAACGCTACTCCGTATTGGATCAACGAGGGCGAGGGCGGAATGGGGGAGGGACGGACGACAAGAGCAAGAGGTGTGCGACACCACCCCTGCCGCGCTCCTCATGCGGCGGGGCTGACGTAGCATTGACGTTGGACAGAAGGAGTGGACGGCGGAACAGCGTCAAGGGGGCTGCTGGTTTTTTTCCTCCTTCTCTCTTTGTCGTTCTTTTTTGACGCCAGAGCCTCGTAGAGCGTTGACGAGGGGACAGAGAAAGACAGAGACAGAGAGGCACAGAGAACGGCAGGGCACTTTCTTGCCGGCAGACGCTCTGCTGCATGCAGGACGAGAGGAGATGCAACTCTAGAATGTGCCACCTGGAAATGGACAAGCACCGCCAGCCTCACCCAAAGACCCGCAAGCGTGCTGTTCCCTTCCCGTCTTGTCTTCCCATCTTCATTTGCGGCCTACTCGTCCATCTACGCTTACTGCTGTGCATGCCCCGGCACGCGTCTCTTCAAGAGAAGACGTTACTGTATGGAGCGCCCGCAGGGCGCCGACCGGGGTTGCTATTGGGGCAGTCTGCAGCGCATCCCTGATCTTGGTCTCTTGGCAGACGAGGAAGAGAAGCCTGACAGAAAGGGGGGGGTTGGAAAGACGGAGGAGGGGAGAGAGAAAGAAAGAAAGGAAAACAAGCCACCAACTGGGCATGGTGTGGGAACTTGTCGTGTGTTCTGTCCAGCTGGCATCCGCTGTCCAATCTACTCGGTTTTGGGGCCCAAGATGGCCCCACCAGTACCAAGCTGTCGGGTTCGCGCTGCGTACAGTCGTACGAGCATGCCCCTCCAGGCGAGGACAGGGCCCCGCCCAAAAAAGGCTAGTCTCGCTGTACTTTCCTCCCCTCCGTATTCCGTACTCCGTACTTTGTATTAGCCTCCCCCTGTACGGAGTCATCTCCCTGTATCTGTCCAAGCACGAGCCCCTAAAACTCCCGCACGCTCCGCAAACCCCCTGCAAACCCAGCGGCACTTCACCAAGTAGCGAAAACGCCGAAAAGCGCCCAAAAACGCCCAAAGCAACCTTCTCTTTTTACCCCCCCCCCCCCCCCCCTTTCACCCACTATTATTGCTATCCATGCCACACTTTAATTCCTGTTAGTCTACTTTTCCCCCTCTGTGCTGTGGGCGCACTCCACTAATAAGGCCGTCGGTTGGCTGTTCCGAACAGCACATTGCTCCCACAGTGCCCTTTCTATTCGCTTCGTTGCCCTTGTGTTTTCTTTTATCGCCGTGCTTCCATGAGACGCCCCGGTTGACAAAAAAGAGAAAGAGGGAGAAAGCGACAAGGGCGCGCCCCCCTCCAGGAGAATGTGATGACACAAAGACGCAGCCCTTTTGTTCACTATCGTGTCTCCACTTTAATGTACCTGCCCATTATTAGTTAGGCTGTTACCCGCGCGCTTACAGCCTGCACGTTCTCCTCTCTCTCACCGTTCTCTCATCCCCCTTCTTCTCTCTCTGCATAACAGCACTCGTCCACTTTGTGCGTCTGCTTTTGTCCGCAGATGTTCTGTCTTTCTGCTCTCCCCCTCCTAGTCCAGCCAACAGGCCGGGAGAGCATCCAAGATTGGGCATTTTTGGAGAAACGCAGCATTGTATTAGGGACGAACCCGAAAATGAAATCCAACAGAAAGCAGACCTGTCACAAGTGACATGTTGTGTGCGTATCTGGCTCCGTCTGTGCTTGCCTCTCACGGTGGGGCAGAAGTCTGGTGCTCGGCCGGTATCCAACTCTGTACACTGGGACAGGCGTATTCGATTTCCTCCCTCTCCCTCTTCGACTCAACAGTCGCCCCCCTCCTTTTATCCCTCACTCCTACAGCATACTCTCCCACCCACAACTTTCTGTCTTGTCCTAATGTGTCCTACACGGCCCGAGAATAAAATTAAATACAAATACAAATACAAAAAAAGAGAATATGCGCCCTGCTCTGCCCTGCTCTGCCCTGCTGTCCAAACTCCACCCATGCGTTGCCAGCACATCGAAGATAACAGCGGACTGAACAACTCATCTACTGACACGTGCTAGACACTCTCAACGCATACCGGCCCCGAATCCATCCGAGCGCCCCCATCCCTCTTCAACTACGAGGTTGTGCGAGGGCTGAACTTTGGCGGCTGTCGTGAGCTGGGTGTCTGTCCTTCTTTCCACCCAACCTCGCTCTCTTTCCATCTTTCCTCCGCTCCTTCTGCCCTTCCTTTTTTTTCTCTCCTGTTGTTGTTCTCAGTCGTGCTCGAGGGAAATCGAAGGACCCTCTCTTCCTTCTCTTCTTCACTCCAATTTTGAAAACAGCTAGGCAAAGGGCACCCCCCTCCCCCACCCCTCCCTCCCACATCACCCTAGTTCCAACATCTGTCTATTATTTTTAGCTCCTCCTCTTGGCACCAATGGAACTGCTGCCGTAACAGCTCTGGCACGGGGGGGTGGTGGGAAAGGGGAATAAGGAAGCATAAATTGCGAAGTCGGCGTGAAATTCAATAACAATAATAGCAATAACGAAAAGGGATAGAAACGACCGGCCGGAAAGAGAGAGAACCAGTGCGAGGTGTACTACACACGAAACAAAGCAAGGGAGGAAGGGCGAAGGGAGTAGAACGAGAGAGAAAGGGGGGGAGAGAGGAGGGTAGTGGGTAGAGAGCAGAGAGTAGGGGGGAGTCCAAGGCGGGCCGGTCATACAAAAGCCGAACTGCGGCTGCGTGCAGAACAACAGGGGGGTAGCACAGACATGTGGCATCCAATAAAACGGCAGACGCGAGGGAGGGCAGCACAGCATGGACAAGCAGCAGCAGGAGCAGCAGAAGCAAGGGGATCATGCAACACACACACAAAAAAAGAGAGGGGGGGCTGCAGAGAAGCCAGAAAGAATACGAAAAGAAGGATGGCGAAAGAGCGGTAAGGCCGAGGGAAGGGAAGAGTGGGATTGGATACATGGGATGGGGATACACACTATTGGAAGACGAGAAAAAAAAGAGGAAAAACACAAAAATACAGGGGAAAGCTATGATAACACAACAAATGTGCACAAAGCGTTGGCCGCATTCGTCTACGTGCAGGCCACATCGTTTGTTGGCAGGGAGGGCATGCTGGCGGCTTTTCTCTTTCTTTCCATTCTTCTTCGTCTTCTTTCCTTTCTCTGAGGTCCACCGCCCATCTCTTCATTCTTCGTACTTGCTTCGTCCGCGGGAGTCCACGCCGCTGAACACTGCCGCGCTCGCCCTTTTGTCATTTTCTACTAGGACCACACCCTCCAGAACTGACAGGCATACCACACACACACACACACACACTTGGTGACAGATGCATCGCCCTTGATAACTGATACGACGTTGTGTTTGAATGATTGGCGTCGCTGCCTGTCATACATGACACAACACTCTCTGGTTTTTCCCACCGACAGACAGTCCACGAAGGACACAAGATAGCGACAGACAGAGAGACGGCTGCACTGTGTTGCGTGCCCAGATGGCGTGGCTGGCTGGCTCAAGGGAAAATACTGGCCGGTGCTGCGGCTGTGCTATTGCTGCTGCTATTTGCCATTGCACTGTACCAGGCCTGGGGGGCTCCCCTTCTTGTCAAATGTCAGAAATCCTACAGTAGCTTCGCCCCCCATCTCCCATCTCCCATCTGCCATCTATCATCTCCCATCCCTATCCCTCCCACCTCCCCGTCTTTCTCCCAATCTTGGCTCGCCCTTCTGGTCGGAGTCGTTGCTTCAACCTCATTCCCGGTTCCTGGTGGGACAGAACACCCAGCAGCGGGAAGGCACGGTGACATCAAAGCCGGTCAAGATTTGCAAGATTTGGGTGATTAACAAAGAAAAGAAACAAAATATCAGAGGAAAAGGAGGCCAGATATAACAAGAGTCAATCACGGCATGTCTACAGAAGCAAACTACTCTCCCGCTGTCCCACCAGTCGCTGTGCCCTTTGTATCAGCTAGCTGCGCGCTGTTGGGCGCCCACGATCACCTCTTTTCCATTTTCTTTTCTTTTTCTGTCCTTTATCGTCCGAATTGCCCTTTCCTGCTTTGGGAGATAACTCCGGGGGTACATGCTGTTCGAGTATGTGTCTAGCCCAGGCGCCGGTCTGACGTGGCTACTTCTCCCTCCCTCCGTCTCTCTCTCTCTCTCTTTCGTCGTGGTTTTAAGAGGGCTCTGACAACCTTGAATTGCTGCGCCTTCTCTTCTGCCTCTCCATTTGGTTTACTTTATGCAGAAGTTAAGCGCCCACGACAGACGGGGGGGGGGAAGAGGATACAACCCTCCCAGTCGGGCTATATTTCGACCGCAACCAGAAAAGGGGGGGGGGGGGGGGGTGTATGAAAGATCCGGCATAGGCTTGATGTTTGTTTTCTGGGTCCCCTCCCATTGCATAACCCCCTCCGCCCCCTGTTTTCAGCCGGAATGAGGGCTGTACAAAACGTTCCTTCTTTCCATCTTCTTGAGGCCACACCATTTTTTTTGTCAGCCGTGCACGTTTTTCAAAAGCACTCTTTTAACACTTCTCCTTTTATTTCCATTTTATCGATGACCTTCCTTGAGCTTTCAACGTTCCTCCGTCCAACTTCGTATGGAACATGCCGAAAGGGAGGGAAGGGAGAGTTGGAGAGATGGGGCGGAAGAGGGGGAGGGGTTGGAAAAGAACGCAGGAATACACACTACACAGCTTAGGACAGCGTGGAAAGAGACGGGAAAGGGAATGTTAGCGGGCGCCCTGTTTAATTGTTGGCTGTTGGGTCTTTTCTTAATAAAATAGACACCAAAAATAAAGAGAAATTCCCTTCGTAGTGGTGGTGAAGGAGGAGCATCGTACCCGTGGGGGGGGGGGGGGGGGGGGGGGGGGGGGGGGGGGGGGGGGGGGGGCGGGGGGGCG
>JADHKO010000214.1:0-53859 GCA_019925425.1 Ophiostoma pallidulum | reverse complement strand
CGAGCGTGGGTGGGGGGGGGGGTTTAAAGGGGAGGGATGAGAAGAAAAATATGTAGCAAAGGCAGCGAGGAGCAAGGAGCAGCGGGAACAGGCACGACAGCGCGAGCGGGAAGCGCCAGGCAAAGGTCTCGTTGGTGGAGAAGTAGGTGCCGTAGCCAACCCAGCTGGCGATGAAGTAGCCGGTGACGAGGCCGACGGCGCTCTGGCCGGCGAGCAGGCCGCGGCGTCGGGGCGAGGCGACCTCGGAGAGGTAGATGGGGGTGATGGTGATGCACTGGCCGACGCCGACGCCCTGGATGAGGCGGACGACAACGAGCATGGGGATGGTGGCGCAGCCAGCGACAAGGGCCTACAAAAAGGGGAAAGGGGGGGGGGGAGGGGGGGGGGGTGTCAGTCGGCAGAAGGGGGAGAGCAACGGGAGACGGGCAGGGGCTGGCAAAAAGAACCTACGCTGCCGACCAGGCTGATCAGGGCGGCCAGCTGGATGGACTTCTTGCGGCCGAGCCAGTCGGGCAGCCAGGCAATGGAGAGGGCACCGAAGGCGGCGCCGGCCGAGAAGAGCGCGTTGATGGCGCCGAGCATGGAGTTTGTGTAGCCGGCGCGCGGGCCGGTGGTGGACAGGTCAAAGTACTTGTAGAAGCCGACCTGGCCGATGGACGTGCTGAAGACGGAGAAGGCATAGCCGTAGGTGAGGCTGCTCAGCGCGACGAAGAGGACGATCTGGGGGGGGGGGTAGGGGGGGGGGGGGGTCAGCACTGGTGCTGGGGACAAGAAGAGCGCGATGCCCGTCTTGACGTGCCGTGCATGCCTTGCCTGCTGCTGCCACGTACCGAAAGGTTGTACGCCGAAGTGGCCACCATCTTGGCGGCTGAAGGGAGAGGACGGGGGGTTCCGTCTCTTGCTGTTTGTCTGTATCGTGATGGCGATGCTCTGCTTACCGGGATGAGAAAGAAAAGAGTGTCTCACGTGTAGGGGGGGGGGAGGACGCCAGACAGAGGGAGCTCAGCTGTGGCCATCTCGTGTTATATCAACTTCCCACGACAGTCAAGCTCCGGCACTCTGCCACGTCGCTTCTGTATTTCCAATGGCCTGGCCTGGCCTCCTGGGTACCGTTCCCCGGACGATGCCAAGACGGTGTAGACGTGGGCGGCCGGGAGTTGCTCTCCCTGGGCCTCTCCCTCTCCCTCTCCCTCTCCCTCTCCCTCTCCCGCTTCCACTGCCACCCCCGTCCCCAGCTCGCCTTGTTTATCTGGTCCTTCCTCCGACCACCGTTCGCTGCCGTTACCACCCACAAACTCATCCGTTCTCTTCCTCTCCTCCCCCTCCTTGGCCTCTGATCTGCTACGCCATTCCTCTCCTCGTCCCCCTCTGCTCTTTGCTTCTGCTCTCTGGCCTCGGGCCCCCTTGCCTGGTTCGCCCCTGTCCGCTGCAACCGACATCACCAACGGCGGCTGTTGCTAGCTCTCCAGTCGTCCCCGTTGCTACCCCATATTCTCCGTCTCTGCTCTCCCTTTCCCCAGGTTTGTCCTAGGCCCAACCGGGACAGAACCGCAACCCTAAGTCGTTCGTCCTGGTCTGTCCAACCAGCTTGCGAACAGCGTAGGCGCGGGGCGACCGGTAGACGAGAAGGCAGCGCGTCCAAGCCTGCTGCCGCCTCGTCCCAGTCGCCGCCTACATGGCGGGAAAACGATTTCCAAAGCCAACCAGCAACGGGCCACACCACCCACGCAGGAGGCACTCCCCTCCTCCCTCTCCAGTTGTAGCGTGCGGTCGATGGCGGAGCAGAGAGCCCCATTTCTGTGGAAAAGGTTCGCGATGAAGTGTGCTGTTTGCTTGCCGTTGGACTCGATCGCAGAGACGGGCTTCCTGGCAACCTTTTGCCGGCCCTGCACTGCTCGACCTGGGCCTGGCCTGGCCCGGCCACCCCTCCGGCCCAACGTCCTCTTTCCAACCCTCGAGCTGTGTCCACCTCCAGCTGCCTGGGCCTTCTTTGTCTGTCTGCCCGGTCGCGCTGCTTCTGGCAGCACATGGTTTTCTGGCTCGCCATGCATGCCTCCCCCCCTTCCCGCTTCCCCTTCTTCTTTCTACGATCCAGCTGCCAGGCAGCAACTCGAGGAAGAGAACCTTGGTGCCCTGCTAACGTTATCCGGGATCTTGGCTCGGCCGCTGTCTCTCGGCTTCCACTGTTCGGCGTCCACTGGCAACGATGTCTGTTTACATCTTGGTTTGCAACCTCGTCACGCTCTCTCCACGTGCCCCTTAGTTTGACCACCCAGCTGGCTTGATGTTGGTTCAGGCCGCATGGCCCCCAAGGGAAAATGAGTCGCCGTCCAACTGCCCTCCAACCCCCTGTCAACCTTCGGAGAACAATGCCCTTGAGCCTGGACCCCCCCCCCCCCCCCCTCCTCGCACTCCCGGGGCCGGTCCTTGAGTCACGGTGCGGAGAAAAGCCTTGTTTGTGCCGGTGACCCTCCCACCCCCTTCCTCCCCCTTCACCCGCCGCGAGGTGGTCGTCCTCCCCTGGTTCCTGCAGCAGCGCTGAGCACCGAACGCGTCGTCATTCGCTCCTCGCTCTGCCGTCTCTGCTGTCATTCTTCTGATTCATTTCTTTCCTACTGGAGATACGGAGAGCCACATCGGGACTACGGCCCCTGACACGAGCGAGCAGACCAAACCGTCGGACACCCTCCTCCTCTGCCCAGCCCCTTTTCTGTCTCCCCGTTCTCCCCCTCCCCGCCTATTCGTTCCAGATGACCGCGCTCAGCCCGTCCTCGTTGCCCGACACGCCCGCCGTGCCCACCTGCACGCTGGCCACCAGCTCGCCCAGCCGCCCAGTCGTCGTGTTGCGCGCCACCACCGCCACGTTCGCCGACGTCTGCCCGCCAAACGCCACCAGGTCGCCCGCGCGGTTGACCTGGAACGTGCGCGTGTAGTACGCGTGCGAGCTCGTCGCCTCTACAAACGTCAGCGCCCCCGTCGCCGTGTCGATCGCAAACGTCGCCACCGAGTCCTGCTGTGCCCCAAACGTCCGGTCGTTGCGGTTGCTCACGTACGCAAAGCTGCCCGCCACGTGCACCTCGGCCGACTTGCTGTTGGCCGGCGCCGCCTTGCCGGCCGGGTACGCCGACAGCGCCTGCGTCTTCTTGAGCGACAGGCAGCCGCCGCCGCTGCTGCTGCCGGCCGGGTACGTCGCCTGCCACACCGACACGCTGTTGGCCAGCTCGTTGACCACGTACATCATCGTGCCGGCCACCGTAGAGGACGCCGATGCCGCCGGCGACGGCGACGGCACCCACCAGGCGCCGTGGCGCGGGCCGTCGCCCGCGCCCGTCGGCACTGCCGGGCACTCGGTCAGCTTGCCGTCGGCGGCGCTGATGCTGTAGATGCGCAGCAGGTCGGCGCCCAGGTCGGCGCTCAGCAGGAAACGGCCCGTGGGGTCCGTGAACGTCGAGTGCGGGTGCGGCCGGTCCTGGCGGCCGCGGTTGGGCCCGGGCGCGGCCATGGTAAAACGGAAGCGTTGCAGGCTGCTGCCACTGCCGCCACTGCTGCTGCTGCTGCTCGACAGCGGAAGCTGGAACGTCGCAAGGGCCGAGCCGTCGTACTCCGCCACCGCTAAAAAGCCCCGGCCGTTGCTGCCGCCGTACAGCGTGCTGTGCAGCTCGCCGCCGGGCGTGCGCACCGTGCCCGCGACCTTGAGGGCGCCGCCAGCACCCACCGACAGCGCCGTCAGCGTCGAGCCCGTGCTGGCGCCGCTCTCGTCCGTGCAGTAGACCACGCCGGCCACGTTGTCCAGGGTCAGCCAGCTGGGCATCTGGCCGCAGGCGCGCACGCTCGACGAAACGGCCAGCGCCGCAACCCCGTCGCCGCTGCTGCCGCCCGTCGTCAGCGCCAGCGTGTAGAGGTTGCCGTTGTAGTGCGACACGAGCAGGTTGGCGGTCGCAGCCAGGGCGGCGGCTGTCCCGGGGCACAGCAGCAGCGCCGCGAGCGCGGCCAGGGAAGGGTGGGAGAGCATGGGCTGCAACTACTTGTCCCTTTTTTTTTCTATGATTGGATACGTATAAAGGGGGGTAAAAAAGACAGGAAACTGTGAGCGCCGCTGTGTTCGCTGTAGTCAAGCCCCAGTGAGGCGAGATCTGAGCCTTGTGATGGACAACAAAAACTGCCTCTCCCCCGGAAAAAAGAGCCAGACACGAATGGGCCAAGAAGGCCAGGGGAGAAAAAGGAAGAAGCAGGCCATGAGCCGGTATGCGCTCTGAAGGAGAAGAATGGCCCCACGCTCATTTCCCCTAGGACTACAACTGCAATATAGGAAGTAGGTCCCTGGAAGAGATGGACAGTCCGGTCATGGCAGCAGCAATATAGAGTGGCGGCCGAGGGGAAGGGGTGGGTTCCCAGTCAGGCTCGAGCAGCCGGGTTGCGCTGTGGAGGCATACACTGTCAGTGCGCAGGTTGGTGCAAGGCCCAACATGAAGAGAGCCGTTGCTTGTTCCGTTGCTTGTTTCCCTCGCCCCCCTCCCCTCCTATACGGAAGTGCTGGTTCTTGGTTTGTCCTCACGCATGCCGAGCATCCATGTTGGCTCGCGAGGATTCTGTTTCTGGCCGTTTGTCTATGCGGGCTACACATTCCCCAAGAGCGGGATAGATCTCCACCTTTGATGGCTTTCTTTATGCATCTTGGTCTTCTCCAGCAGAGCTCAATCTGGAGCAGTGGCGTCATGCTCCGTCCTGGATAAATCAGGCCCTGCCGCCGTCTGTCGGGCTTTGCTCTGGACGATCGACCCGCGCCGAAAGCTAAAATGGGTAAACAGGGTGGATGAAAGAGGCAAGGAGACGAACGCAAAGGAGGAAAGATTAGGAAAGGAAACGAAAGAAGAGAAAAAGAAAAACAGAAAAAAAGAAGAAAAAACCTCATGGACGGCTACCATCACGCCACAGCATAATCGCCGTCTCTCTGCTCCCGTCTCTAACCGTGACCAAGTGCTGTCTCCCCATTTGAATACGGTGCTTTTGTGTTGCCTGTGGTGGCTGTCAGTGGTGTACAGATGCTGGCTGGCGGCTCCCAGGAGGTCGCGAGACGTCGCCGGCGGCCAAGCGCGCCGAAGCCCGAAGTTGCCGGATTGGGAAATTACACGGCCGTCCCCGAGACATCACACTATCTACCCCACCAAAAGAGAGTCGCGGCTTCCTCCGCTGGGGGAGAACCTTGCGCCAACGTCGAGGGAAGGAACGAGCCTGTGTCTTTCTCTTCCACTTTCTCCTTCCGGAGCCGTGGTTGCCCGCAGCCTCGCCGGTGGGAACTCGTCGAAACTCCCCGAAACTCCGCCCAAACTTCACCGCAACCCATTGCAACCACCGGCACAACCCCAATGTACAGTCCTCCACACCGTTGCCGTTCTATCACACAGCAGACACAGCGCCCCTCTAGGGCTCGCTGGCTTGGGCAGCCGTGCTACAGTGCTCGGGATGCCACGGTGCTACAGGCTATTTGGCCCTTTTGCGCCTATGGTGCACCCACGATCCCGCTCGCTCGGGGCAAGCCGTGCCTCGCCCCTGAGAGACGGCACGGTGGTGGCGGCTCTGTGCGTGATCTCGTACTAGGGCGGCATCTCTTCCCAGGGTAGGGGGGTAGCAGGACACCGAGAAAGAAGCGATGCCGGCATAGCGAGCCGGCCAAGGAAACTTGGTGTTTATATGCTGTGTGCGGTCGGTATTCTGCACGTTCTTCTTATTTCTCCTCCCGCCCGCTCATTCCAGTGCTGATACTGGGTCGGGAGCTGTATCGATGGCATGGCAGAATTCAAGTTGGGAGAAAGTGCATGGCCCGATGCATATATGGCACCTTACGATGAATGGGTTCACCGTGCACGGTCTGCTTCTATCGATGAGAGGGAGAGAGGAAACCATGTGAACGAGAGAACGATGGTGGCAATGGTCACGCCCATTTATTGGTCCTTGCCCTCATGTCATCCTCATCGTCCTCTCTACTTCAAGCCCGGCATATCGTCTGTGCCGGGCTGCAGCATCAATGAGTGAGATGGGCACATCACAGGATCATCAAGCAGCAGAACGCGGACGGACGCGGACAACGAGCTGCTGCCGGAAGAGCCGGACGGAACTGGCCGGACTCTGCACTCTCTAGTACCACATTTTTATATTGCATCAGGCCCGCTCGTTATATTGCTTGAGAAGGAGAAGAGGCCTCTAATCTGGGGCAGCTGCATTGACAGCACGGAAACACATAAGCATAGGATCATGATTATATTGTGCTCTGAGAGCCGGCGTCGCTCCAGCTCTGTCTCTGTCGTTCTCTCTATCCTTTGTCGCTCTTTCTGCCCCTCGTTCTCCCTGTCGGCCCTCCCTTATTCTCCTGCCTCTGCCGACCTCCCGTGGCACAATGAGCAAACACCGCCCCCTGCCAACGCCGCTGTGGCCACTGCTGCTGATGCTCCAGCTGGTCGGCCGCGCACACCCCGGCTCGCCCTCGCGCCTGCCCTCGCCGCTGAACGTCAGCGCCGCCGTCGAGGACTGCCTCCGCACGGCCGGTGTGCCCGTCGACGCGCGCGGCAGCACCAGCTGGGCGCAGGACGTGGCGCCCTTCAACCTGCGGCTCAACTACACGCCGGTCGCCATTGCGGTGCCGACGACGGTGGCACACATCCAGGGCGCGGTGTGGTGCGCGGCGCAGCTGGGCGTCAAGGCCAGCGCCAAGTGCGGCGGCCACAGCTACGGGTCGTTTGGGCTGGGCGGCGAGGACGGGCACCTGGTCGTCGAGATGGACCGCCTGGACGGCGTGGTGCTCGACAACAGCACGGGCCTGGCAACCGTGCAAGGCGGCGCGCGGCTGGGCCACGTGGCCGCCGAGCTGTATGCACAGGGCAAGCGTGACTTTTCGCACGGCACATGTCCGGGGTGGGCTCTTCTTTTTCGTCTTTTCCGTCTTTCCCCTCCTTGCCCCCCCTGAACTAACGGCTCAGCGTCGGCGTCGGCGGACATGCACTGCACGGCGGCTTCGGCGTCAGTTCGCACACGCAGGGCCTCGCGCTCGACTTTCTCGAGGGCGCCACGGTGGTGCTGGCCAACGGCTCGGTGGCGGAGTGCTCGGCGACGGAGAATGCAGAGTTGTTCTGGGCGCTGCGCGGCGCGGGTGCGTCGTTTGGCGTCGTGGCGGCGTTCCGGTTCCGCACGTTTGCGGTGCCGGATGTCGTGACCATGTACTCGGCGGCCATCGGCAGCTGGAAGCAGCCGGACCGTGCGGTGGCCGGGCTCAAGGCGTTCCAGGCGTTTGCCGAGCACGACATGCCGCGGGAGCTCAACCTGCGGCTGTTCATCACCAAGGACTTTGCCAACTTCGAGGGCCTCTACTGGGGCAGCAAGACGGGCCTGCAGACGGCACTGGCGCCGCTGCTCAACCGCACGGGAGCGCGGCTGGTGCTTGCGCAGGAGGGCACGTGGCTGGACCAGGCGAGCCACTTTGGCAACGGCATGGACCTGAACCAGACACACCCCTACAACATGGTAGGTGCTCTTTCGTGGTGGCACTGTGACGATGGATTGTCCGCTCCAAGGCAGCCGAGAGATTGACTCCCCCCCCTCCCCGCCCCCTTTCCCCCCCCCAGCACGAGATGTTCTACTCGTCCAGCCTCTACACCAACCGCCTCGGCGACGACCAGGTCCAGGCGCTCGTCGACTACTGGTATGGCACCGGCAAGGCCGTCAAGCGCGACTGGTACGCGCAGATCGACGTGCACGGCGGCGCCAACAACGCCATTGGCCGCGTAGCCACCAACGCGACGGCCTACGCGCACCGCGACTTCCTCTTCATGACCAACTTCTACGACCGCGTCGACAGCGCCGGCGCCTACCCGACCGACGGCTTCGCCTTTCTCGACCGCTTCACCGGCAACATCACCAGCGGCCTGGCGGCGGGCCAGTGGGGGCAGTACGTCAACTACCCAGACCCGCGGCTGAGCCAGGCGGCGGCGCAGGCCAGCTACTGGGGCGCGCACCTGGACCGGCTGCAGGCGCTCAAGGCGCAGGTGGACCCGGCGGACGTGTTCCACTACCCGCAGGGCATTCTACCGGCGAGGACGGCATCCGGGGGCGGAGGGGACTGAGACCGGTCTCTATTTCTTCCTCCTCATACCGTTTCATATTTGCCTCCTTTTTTTCCAGTTTCTCCCTTTGAGAAGCTGCAGTAGTGTTGGTCTGGAGCTCACAACAAAAAGGACTTGCTTTCGCTTGTCATAGAAGTATTCCTCTCTTTTCCCGGAAGATGGCCGTAGACCGCCGGAAAACGGCGGACTTCGAAAGCCAGCCGCGGAAAAAGAGACGTATTATCGTTTGCTCCTTTTCCTTTCTCTTTCCTCGTTTGCGTCTCTTTCTGAACGGGCAGCGTCCGTGGACAGCTGACAACACGCTGCCTGCAATCTAGGCCTGGCATCTGGCGGGCGGTCCGCCGGCGCGAGAAAACGGGCAACACGGGTCGCCTCCGAGCCGGCACCGAGGCTGGGGGTGGAGTGTTGTCTGCTGGACCGTTCTCCGTTTTCATTCTACACCATATTCAACCTCTATCCGGTTTGCTTCCAAACGTCTGCATTGCGTCTTTTCTGCCTCTTCTGATGCCCTCGCCTGCTAGACCGCATCAGTCTTAACCTCCCAGCAAGGCTTCGCAGACGGCCATTAATAATACAAATGCCTCTGGCATCAGAGAGTATGCAGCTCTGTAAAAGATGATTCGCTGGTGGCCCGGCATCGCTTCATCCACGGGCGGCATCGCGTCATTCGCACGCAGTCTGCATTGTCCAGGGTCGCCTGCCGTGGACGGAGCGTTGTGGAGTTGTTACTAGGCGCAGTTTAGCGAGTTGCTGCCCCCCATAAGGGTTCTAAACTCTGGAGTTCCAGAGTTTACAAGGGACTTTGAGCTGCTAAGTGTGCCCCACTCTTAAGCGCTAGAGCGTTCATGACTCTCTTCCTCTGCCTCTCGCGCTGTTGCGCCCCACGGCAACGCAATCGAGAGACGACAGTCGTGACCGCAACGACATGGGAAAGAGAAGCCCATAGAAGGAACGTGCACCAGCCTCCCGAGCAGCTCCCCATTGTCCAGCGGAACGACGTGACAGACCATTAGGTGACTGCTGCCCCGGCCACTGCCAGTCCGTTAGCCTCCTCTTTTTGCTTCTTGTGGCGCTCCGTCTCTCGCCCGCTTGCTCTCGAGACCTGTCCGCCCCGTCCCTGACGATAACGAGCTCGGAGGCTCAAATAGAACCCTGTCTTCCCGTCCTACCCCCCCTCTCCTCCTAATGGACATTCCCACAACCGCCTCTCTCAATCTCGCCATCACCATCAAGAACACCCACGGCAGCATGACCGCTCTCGGCCTTGCGACGCCGTCTGCAGCGCGGCAGCAGCCGGCCTCTGGGATCTTTGACGACGCCATACTGCTGATCGCGCTGCCGTACCGGCCCTCCGCGGCCTGGGTGGCGCACGTCGAGGCCACGTTCCCGGGCCTGCGCGTGGTCTTCCGCAAGCTGCAGTTCTCCAGCCACCTGCCGGCGGATGCGCTGACGGACCACGAGTGGCGTGCTTTGACGGTGCTGGTGGCGTCGGGCGTGTCGTTGCCGACGGACCCAGAGACGGTGCCGCGGCTGCGCTACGTGCAGCTGTACAGCGCGGGTGCCAACCAGGTCCTCAAGCAGCCGCTGTTTACCGACACGGACGTTGTCTTCGCGACGGCGAACGGCGTACACGGGTGAGTGGTGAGATATCCGGCCGGCCCCAGCTCCCAGACCGTCCCCCCAAGGCTTGGAACGTACGAGGGCGGTGGCAGCGAGGAGCATCCGTGACTGACCAAGCCAGGCCCCAAATCTCGGAGTGGATCATTGCCACATACCTGGCATTCAACCACAGGAGTGAGTAGTCTGCGCACTTGCCCTCTTCTTCTCTTCTTCCTTTATTTTCATGTGGCTCTCGTTGGCATCGTTATTTTTTGTGACATGGAGCTGACAGCACAAGTCCCGGCCTACTTGGAGCTGCAACGGGAGGGCAGGTGGCTACGGTCGGATGCCCTGACGGATGATTCTCTTGGGAAGAGAGTGTAAGTGTTTTTTTTTTTTTCGCTCTTCTTCTTCCTCGCTCCTCCCTCCCGCTTTTCATTGCTTCTCCGCCCACTGACACCGCGCCGCCTCCTCCAACAGCGGCATCCTTGGCTATGGCAGCATCGGCCGCCAGACCGCCCGCGTCGCCACCGCGCTCGGCCTCGAGGTCTACGCCTACACGCTGCACCCCCGCGACACGCCCGAGTCGCGCCGTGACGACGGCTATGCGCCGCCCGGCACCGGCGACCCGGACGGCGTCTTTCCCGCGCGGTGGTTCTCGGGCGGCAGCAAGGCCGACGTCCACGCCTTTCTGGCGTCCGGCCTCGACCTGCTCGTCGTGGCGACGCCGCTGACCGACGCCACAACGCACCTGCTGGGCGCTGACGAGCTCAAGCTGCTGGGGCGTGATGTCGAGGAGGAGGAGGCGGGTGAGGGCGAGGGCGAGAGCACGGGCATCGCCCGCCGCCGCCCGGGATTCCTCAGCAACATTGCGCGCGGCCCCGTTGTCGACACGGACGCGCTGATCGCGGCGCTCAACAGCGGGGTGCTGCGCGGCGCGGCGCTCGACGTCACGGACCCGGAGCCGCTGCCGGACGGACACCCGCTGTGGTCGGCCAAGAACGTCATCATCACGCCGCACATTAGCGGAAGCTCGACCAAGTACACCGAGCGCGTGCTGGCCATCCTTGAGACCAACCTGGCGCGCCTGCGTGACGGGCAGCCGCTGATCAATCGCGTGAGCCGGAGAGAGGGCTACTAAGGGGGGGGGGGGGGTGGGGGGGGGGAGTGCGCGTTGCTCGGCGTCTTGTTTGTGTCGTGCTACTCTTGTGGTGCTGGGCTCTTCTGTTCTCTGGCCTCGTGTTTTTCTCTTTCGTTTCCCCTCCTGAAGGTGTGCTACAAGTAGACCTGGTATCTACATGAATGAACATGCTTGATCCTTCTCTCTCTCTCCCTCTACTGCTCGCATTGGCCAGTACCGGCAGGCTGTAGAGCACCCGCGACGTCGACGGCGGTAGCGTGCCGTGTGCGCAGGGTTCGTAGCCATTGGGAGCGGTGGTGGAGGTCAGTGTTGCCGGCACGTCCCGGGAGGAGGCCAGAGAGGGTGACCATACTGGGCAAGATAGGTGGAAAGCTGATGAACGGTGAGGCAAGCGAAGAGAAGAGGAGAAAGTGAGGACAGCTTCACTACCTCCCTCCGACGGTAACGGCTACCCCCAAGCGTCGTCCTCTCCTTGCGCGCAATATGCAGATACTGTGAGGGAAAGCTCTGGCCGCCGTCGAGAGGCGTACGGTTTCTCGGCAGGCGAAAGCAGGGGGAAGGAGAGAGGAAGGGTCAACATCCCATGGAAGATACGACAGAGACAGACCTTCCTGGAAGCACCAGGCCGCGTCAAGGCAAAGGCGAGGCAGCCGGCCCTGAGAGAGGAACGAGAAATGCTCTATTGAATGCTGTCGTGAACTATGCACTGTTGCCCGATCTGCAACGTCGTAATCCCATAAGCCAGAAATGCAAAGAATTCGCGAGGGAAGATGCCAATTGCCACGCCGCACGACCACCGCCAGACAGTCCCCCCTCCCCCATCCCTTACGAGCTTGGCCGGGGGTGGTTTGTGTACCGCATGCTCTGTGCGCGGCCGCTGCCAAAGCCGTTGCGGTCGTTGTTGACGATGACGATGGTGAGGTTGTTGTGCAGGGCGGCAGCGGTGGGAGTCTTTGCAGAGGCGGATACGGCAGCGTCGGCGGCAGCAGCAGCAGCTACAACGTTGTACTCGCCGGTGTCGGTGCCTTCGCCGTCCCCCCCTGGGCTTGCCGAAAACACCACCGGACAGCTCCGCGTGCACACGGCGGCGACGCCGTCGCCAAAGCACGCGATGGCGGTGCAGAACCAGCCGTCGGCGCAGTCGTCGGACGAGCCGCAGGCGTTGTCGCGCTCGTAGTCGCCCAGCGTGCACTGCGCAGTGCCCTCGGTGGTGAGCGTGCACGAGCAGGCGATCTGGCCGGCGTGGTCGGCGCCGCAGTTGTAGGGGTGGAAGTCGGCGAAGCAGTCGGGGAAGGTCGGCTGGCGCGCGGCGCACGTGGGCGCGCCCGCCGTGTACGTGACGGTCGCCGTGACGGTGGGCGTCGGCTGGCCGGCGGAAAAGCAGGCGCAGGCGCTGGTGACGGCGGCGAACGTCGGCTGCAGGTCGTCGATGCACGCGAGGGAGGACTTGGGGGTGGTGCGGGGGACGTGGTGGAGGCCGCCGGAGGACACGGCGGCCGACGCGGCAGCCGTCAGCGTCGTGGTGGCGACGACACTGACCGTGCGGACGACCGTGTCCGTGTCCATGGCTGTGGTCGTTGCTGTGGTTGTGGTCGTCTCCGTGTGGTCGCGCGTGACGGTACTGGTAGTGGTGACGACCTGGACGAGCGTGGCGGTTGTGGTCTGCGTGACGGTGACGAGGGACGGCGGCGTGTTCCTACAGTGGTCCGGGGTCAAGAGAAGACGAAAAAAGGAGACGAGCGGCGCAAGAGAAGACAGAGAGCACGTACATGGCTGACGACAAGGGGTCGTTGCTGGCCGGGGCCGGTGAATCCAACGCCGACGCCGACGCCGACGTCTCGGACACCCCCCCCTGACCAGCCGGCGGCACCGTCACCGTCGAGTAGATGGTCAGCGGCGTCGGGTAGATGCCGACGGACCAGCTGCAGAAGGTGTAGGCCAGTGTTGGGCTGCCGACGAGACAGCGCAGCAGGTTGTCGTGGGGACAGTGGCCGTCGCCGCCGGGGCTGGCCCGGACGACACGGAGGGCCGAGCCGGCGAGGAAGGCGGACAGAAGACGCATTCTTTCTGGTGTCCGGTTCGTCTGTTCTTCTCGGCGCCCTTGCTGGCCGCAAAACAACAGCGTGGCCAGCTTTGCTCCAGCTTGGCAGCGCCGTCTTTTATTTTCTTTTTACGTCGCGGCTCGGTCTCGCTCTCTCGCTCTCGCCCGCTCCCAGCTGTCAGTCGGACGTTCCAGGTACATTCCCCCAAACCAGGAAATTGAAATGGGAAGAGGGGGGGAGGCCCGGCGGACGCTCATTCCAGCGGCGGGCCATGACAAAAAAAGGAAAAGGGTGAAAGGAGAGAGAAACGACTTCAGCCTTTTCTTGGCCGCAATCTATCACGGATGAACGGGCCAAAAGGCGCAGCCAGGAGGAGAGAGTGGAAGAGGGAGGGGGAAAGGGGCAGACAGGAGTAGATGGGCAGTCGTTTTGTCTGTTTCTTGTTTTGTGTCTTCTTTTTCTGTGTCGTCTTCTTACTGCTTTTATTCTTCTTTTTCTTTCTTTCTCCTTCTGACCTCCTGCTGCTCCTCCTCTCGTCTCGCTGCCTGTCATCCCTTTTGCATCTTCTTCTCCCCCTTTCCTTCCGCCGGTCCTGTCCCTTCTTTTCTTGCCGTCTCTGCACGGGTGCGTGATTTGCTGCTGCCATTTCTCTTTTCTTTTCTCTCCTTTCAGAACCCTCCGTCCTTCTTTCCTTTCTTTCCTTTCTTCTTTCTTATCTGTCTGCCACCTTCCTCGTCCCTTTATGCCTTCTCTTTCTTTTTCTTTCTTCTCCACTGCAGTCGACACACGAGAGAATGGTGCCCTGGGCTCTTCAGCTTGCCATCGTGATACTTTTGTCTTTGTCTTTTTTCTTTTTCTTTTTCTTTCCTCTTCCCCTTCTTTCCCCTCGTCTGTCCCATTTTCCATCCCCCTACCCCGGTCAAGGCCCTGCACCCGCTATAGTCCGTGCTCACCGGCAGAAAGTAGAAAAAGTAAGATACGAGAATAGAAACGGAGTACGCTGGCGTACTTGTAGGTACGCGCATCCTATCACGACGTCCACCTGGCGGCCAAACGCAGCACAGCGCTAGCTGCGTGGACGTGCTGGCAGAGTACAAGGCATATTATACAGTGGGCAGGGCTACATAAGAGGTTGCTGCAACGCCGATGTTTGTTTGCTAGAAGGGGGTGGAAAGAGCGGAAAGAGTGGAAAGGATGAAAAGGACTTGGAGAGGCGTTTCTATGCAGCGCTCTCTTCCCCTCGCTCCCCCACTCCTCGCCCTCGCTCCGTCTTCATGATTGCACGCGTGCTCTCCATCCTTTCTGTCTTCCACCAACCTGAGATGCAATGGTGGCCTTGATGTCGGGCCCTGTAGCCGCCCTACCCTGACCCCCCTGGCCCGAGCCTGAAGTAGAGGCATCGCCGGCCGGCTCATTCGGGTTGGACCGTAGAGACGGTTCAGACGGTCCAGACAGCCCAACCTTTGCCTCCACGAGGAGTAGAGCCCACCAACCGCGTCCACGATCCGCACGCCGCAGTAAACGAACAAGAGGCGAAAGGAAACGTCCCTTCTGCCCCTCATTCCGCGTCGGCCGACGCCCTTCACCATCCAAGAGCTGGTGTACGACCCGAACTGGCCGCTCCCAATCCCGCGTCGTCATCGCCTCTTGGCGCGGCGCCCCTTTTCTCTTTCGCTCTTCACCTCCTCTTGGCTGTGCAACCGTCCGTGTCCCGAAGGCAATACAGAGTAGAGTGCAGGCCAAAGTACAGAGAGGGCGTACAGCGTACAGAGTAGAGAGAACTGAGACGCCCACGCCTGGGGACGAGAACGGCAGCAGTTCTCCTCCTCTCTCTTAATCAAAACCTCCGAGTTATGTCTCGGTCGGTTGCAGTCCTACGCTCTTGTTGCAGCCCTGTTGTGCCCAGTTGGGCGGGCCCCTGCCTTCCAACACGGCGGCCGCGGAGACGAAAACGAGAGACGGGGCGCGAATATGTCAACACGAGAAGAGGGGGGGAGAAGAGATTCGGCGTCTCTTCGCGCTCTGTCCCCCACCTCTGTCCTCTGCTCGCTTCCTCTACCCTGCTTTCTCTTCTCCCGCCTGTCCGATGGCAATGTGTGAACAGTGTGTGTTGACGCTTTTGTTTCTCTTTCCCACCCCCTGTTGCCGATGTGGCTGGCGCTGGTAGACGAATACGAGCAGGTGCCGCGACAAAACGAAGGACTGCCGGGGACGAGAAGGTGACCGGCCGTCCTCGTAAGGCAGCTGTGCCATCGTAAGCGGAGTGCGAAGTGGGCGATCTTCTCTTCACTTTTTCACATCCCCCCCCATTCCTCCCCTCTTCCTCCTGTCTCCTTTCGACGACGACGGAGGCCTGCGGACGGGACTCGCCACCGGAAACAGCGTAGGCAGGTCGTCTGTTGGCGACGGGTCATGTCGTGGTCGGCCCTTTCTGTCTATTTCCTTCCTTTTTCTTGTTGTTTCTTTTTTCCTCTTGTTTCCTTCTTTCGGCACCATCTCGCAATCGAGCCCCCTGGTCGTTCATCCGACCACAGACCACTCAACGTCCTAGTCGTCTTGTCTCTCGGTCCTTGTTGGCCTTTTCTAATTCTTCATTCCCCGTCTGCCCCCCGAGTTCGACCTCTTCTTTTTCGTCTTATCCCAACGCCATGGCATTTGGTCACCTCTGCTGTCTTGCGATGCAGCAGACACTTGGCTGCGGGCGATCTCATTTCTCCGAACACTTGCATGGTGAGCATGCAGTGTGCAGTATGCGGCATGCAGCATGCAACATGGCGCCTGTGCTCCTTGTTCTATTCCCCCATCTCCCGTGTCTAAAAGAAGGCCAGTAAGTCTTCCCAGAAGGCATTCCCGCAGGCCGTCATCCTTCGCCACGCCAAGACAAAGCGGTCTCATCTTTTTCTCTATGCTTTTTTCTCATATTCTTCTTTTTCTTTTTTTAAAAAAAAGGGGATTGTGCATCGGAAAAACACAACGTTCCAAAACGTCAGCCCCGTGCACAATGACGACACACAGAGCTTTTTTCAGAACAGTACTGTTTGTGCCGTGACTCTGGTTGTGCTAAAGATAACACGAGAGGGGGAGGCGGGACGGGTCGAGGCAGGTAGACTGCGTGTTTGTAACCCCTGGCTCTTTGTGTTTCTGTCGATTTGTGTTCCTGTGCGGGTAGGTGTATGCAAGTGGTATGCAAAACGTGTACCAGTGTCTTGTATGTCTCGGAGAACGCGGCGGTGGGGGGAGGAAGAAACAAAGGCGTGCGGCTGTGCGTTTGAGGTAAGAAGTCGATTCAACCACGGTCGAGAGAGGATACGAGAGAAGCGTGACGAAACGAAGACGAAATTAATGAGAAAAGAGAAAGAGAAAGACAGGCCCACGGACACAAACACAACAAAGACAGCCCTCCCACCTCCCACAAACACCGGCTGCCACTGCCTCTCTACGGTGTGCCCGTGGTTTTCTTTTTTCTCTTTTTCATTTATTGCTTCCGTGCTCGTCTTGTGCATACACACGCTGTGCTAGAGTACAAGCAGCGGTTGCTCAGCACCATCCCATCCCGTCCACCGTTCACCGTCATCCTGTGCTGCCTGCCCCGACGTGCATGACCGTTGCACGCTTCGTCTGATTGCGCAGCCGGGACGGGCAAGACAGAAGTACAAGACAAAGGAGAGAAGAAGGAGGAGGAGAACAAAGCCGATGAGAAACAGGGAATGGACAGACGCCACGGGTTTTCAGATGATTAACTGTTTGGCATAGAGTAGAGGGCCAAAAGAAAAGAAAAAGGGATCTAGCAACTGCCCGAGAAGAAGAGAACGAACGAGAAGGACATGAGGCTAAGACCTTCTCGTCTCGGTTTTTTTCTTTTTCTCCCCTTTCTCACCTCGTTGCTACATCCATTCCCTGTCTGCAGACACTCGTTGTTTGGTAGTTTTTGGGCCCCATCCATCGCTTCTGACTCTGTACATTGGCTACCTTTCTCGTGGCCTCGTAAAAGTTCATGACACGGCGACACGGGGGACGGGACGGTGTCAACACAAGGACCAAGACAGTGTCGTGTCCCCAGACCGAGGAAAACATGTTTAGCCTCCAATCAGGCAAGCCCTCTCCTCCAAGTCTGCCTCGTGGTCAGTTGGGAAACGGGCAGTGAGATGCCACAAGAGGCGTGCCACAAACCGGCAGCAGATAGGCTGAAGAACGAGGGGGGGGGGACTGGGCGCCGAGGGAGGACAGGAGAGTCTATCTCTACATCAAGAGCGAGGGCACTTGGAGATGGACGATGGCTGAAATCAGGAGAGGAGGAGAAGGGGGAGAAACTTTCATGCATCAGATACAGTCTGGGGCAACGCAACGCAAGACCGGGTTAGGCGAACGGCATGCAGTGCAATGGTGAGAAAAGCAAGAGAAGCAAAAAAACCAAAACAGCAACGGCTTGTCTGTGGAGGATGGGGCGTGGCAGAGAGACAACGGCGTACAAAGCCCCAGAGCCGTGGGCGGTGCGTGTGCCATGCCAAGGGGCCGGCAGTGGCCTCGTGGCTCGCTTTGTCTTCCACCCAGACAGTAGTGGAGGAGGAGGAGGAGGATCTTGGTGTTCCCGAAAGGCTTCAAATAAAATACGAGATGCCAACTGGAACAGGATACGGAAAAAGAAAGATAAAACAAAGTAACGAAAAAGGGGGGGGGGGTTGGAAAAGAAGGCAAGAGATAAACACAAGAAAAACAAGAAAGGGAAAACAACCACGAAACGGAAAAATCAAAGGAAAAGGGGTCCAAGAACGTGGGCTTTTTTGGTGTTCCCCGGCCCCCTTTCGTTTCCCACAACGGGAATGGTCCTGCTCGTGATCTGTGATGTCGTTGTGGTTGGCGTTACCAAAGGCGAACCAAAAGGCGAGGAGAGAGACAAGGCAGGAGGTTTGCGTGCCCGTTTTGGATCGAGAGAGGGAGAGAGAGGGGGGGAGATAAAATAAATGAGAGGAAGAGAGGGGCAGCATTCGAGGACGAGGACGGGACGGTCGTGTATAAAGTCGAACGCGATGCCATCTGTGTTGACGGGGAGAGGACTGGGAGCAGTGGCCAGCGAACAAGAAGCAGCAGAGAAGACAAAGAAGAAGACAAAGAAGAAAACAAAACAAGCCCGACCCCGATCACCAAACAACGCACTAAGCATCGCGGCCGATACAATCCGTCTGGCACGGCTCTCTCTCTCTGTGTGTCTCTGATATCTTATACGATCAACGGTAGGTCGTTCGGCGGGAACGGCCAAGCTGGTCGAGGAGAAAGACGTACGTAGCTGACTTAGAAAACGACACACAGGCAAAGGACGACGAGGAACAACAAACGAAATATAATAGGCCGGAAAAAAAGAAAAAAAAAGAAGTCAAACCAAAACCACCGCCCAGAAGCCGCCATGTGCACCTACTACTACCTCCATCGCCACCACACGCCGCCCTGCAACCGCACAATCGACTACGTCATGCAGTACGGCCTCTGCTGCCGCGCCACCATGGACCCAGCCACCGGCACCGCGCTCCCCTGCGCGGACCTGTCCTTTGACCAGGAGCAGAGCGCCGACTACAACGACCCGTGCGCCCTGGGCGGCTGCACCGCCAGCCCGGACTGCAGCTCCGGCGCCTGCCGCCTCGCCGAGCTCAACGGCGTCTGGGTCTGCTGCAAGTGCTGCCGCGGCGGCAACATCTACCGCTGGTGCGGCCACCGCATGCGCTCCAGCCCCGACACCTTTTGCTACCACGTGTGCTGCAAGAACTGCCGGCCCGACGAGGTGAGCGTCAGCCTCGACGGCCTCGGCGTGCCCATTGCCAGCTCTGTCGGCTGTTGAGACAGTACGGAGGGAAGTGCGGAGACGGGATCAGTTTAGGGTCTGTTCGAGTTCGTCGAGAAGGGGAGGGAATGGAGTGTGATGAGGGGTATGAGCTGTATTGTTTGTCTGTGTTGATCTGCTTTGCTTCTGCTTCTGTTCCTAATTTCTCTGTTCTCTCTGTATTCAACTTCTGGCCCTTCTCTGGCTTTCACGAGGCTCACCGCCGAACCTGCGTATTTCTCTTTGGATGCCCCAGAACCCACACGGGAAGAAACGTGTATGTGCGTATACTTGAGGGACACTCCCACAATGAAGATGGGGGGGCCCGGGAGTTTTAAATCTAGACAGATTAAGCGGCAACAATGGCACAGGGATAAAAAAGGGCCGGGGAGAACGGCGATGTTTCCGAGCTCGGCGATGCTTTGGCTCTTTTGACACCTCTGTCCTGTCCTTCATACTCACAGCCTCACCCCCTCTCTCTCTTCTCGGGGTCCTGCTCGTCAGGGTGCCCAATGGTGGCACTCACCGAAAGGCAAGCCGTGCCGCCCGTCCAAGCCACGTCTGTCGGCCTGCAGTAGTAGGAGAGCTGACACGCAAAGACAGAGAAGAGGGGGGGGGGGGGGTAGACTAGCACAAGGAGAGGAGAGCCGGAGAAAAAGAAAAGCCCGGCGTTGTTTGTCAGAGATCCGTAAGGCGTGCTCTCTCGCCCAGCTGATCTCGAGCCCTCCCCATCCCACCACCTAGGCCCTGTGTAGCCAATGCAAGCTGAACTGAAACAACCGCTGAATATTGATTGGGGGATGGGGGAGGGGGAGGGGAGGGCGAGGTGGAAGAGCTGCAGAGTGTATAGGGCGGGCCAGAAGCGACGTGCGGAACGCGAACAGCTTGGCGAGTGCCGACGTGCTCGAAACGCCCCCCTCGCCCCTCACACACGCCGTGCTATGTATGTGGTCGACACGGGGCAAAAAAGAGCCGGATCGCTTGCATCTGCCAGTGTCGTTTCTGGCTGCCTCTCCCTCTCCTTCCGCCCCCCTCTCTCTTTTGCAGGGATGAGCAGCAGGGGAGCTCGATGTCGTGGCCCATTCGACGCACTGTTGACAGATGCCGTGGGGCATGGGACATGGGATGACAGCTGTGCCGGAGGATGGATGGCGACGATGCAAAGACAGGAACAAGGGCCGGCCAACCCCCCTCTCCCATCCCCCAATCTTTGCCAAGGGACAATGATCTCCTTGATGGCTGCCCGGGCTGCTTGGACAGCTTCGTTTCCCGCGCGCTCCCTGTGACAAAGGACGAGCACAGGCGGCCGCCTCACGACCCCGGAGACCTCTTGGCGAGAGGAGGGCTTCTTCTTCTTGTATTTTTATTTTTTGCCACTAGGCGAGCCTATTAGGCGCACGTAACGCTCTTTTCAGCCATTTCCGGACGTGTGGCGCGCAAGTCGCCGAACGGTGCGGCGGAACCGCGGAGGGCTGCCCCTCGCAGCTTGTCTGTGTAGATTGATGGCTCCCAGAAGCCCAGACCATCTTGATGAGGATGCTTCGCTCCGGTAGGGGGGGGGGGGGGGGCCTCTTCGTCCTGGCTTCCCTCCCCTCCTTGTCTTCACACCTGACTTGGAAAAAAAGTTTAAGAGGGCAAGCCGAGGTCTGACTGGCCCCCTTTCATCCTGGGGGAGGACGACCCATCCACGCCTCTTCTTACATGAGTCGTTGTCATCCCCGCATGGTCGTCGTTTTCAGCTGTGAAGGGGCGCGAGAAAGTTAAAAAGATAGAACAAAAGAAAGAAAAAATAGAGAAAGCGTCCTTCCTCCCCTCTCCCATCACTGGCGTGTGTGTTGCAAGCCTGGTTTTGCCATGCTCGTTACGTCCAGCTGCAGCTTCAGCAGACAGATGCCACCAGCACTCTCGGCAAGTGGGCTGCGTACTCTATGACAAGAGGGAGAGAAAGACGGTAGGAACAGGGGAGCGGCGTATTGGCAACGCTAAGGCGATGGATGGATGGACGGGGTGGACGTGCAATGCACAGAGAGCAAACGAGGCAGAAAAAGCCATTGTGAAGGAAGGGGGGGGGGGCAGAGAAGGAGACAATCTAGCAAAGTAGCTCGATCACGGTCAGCTTGCCATGACCAGCCGATGATAAAGCAAATTTAAGCAGTCTGGGTTGTCGTATTTTCCCCCCTTGGAGACGACGGAGTATAGATAGATGCCCGTTGGCAGGCTCCTGGCAATCTGAGCATATATGAGGAGACCGCATGCCAGACGCATTCTGTTGACAAGAACGAATCCAACAAAAGTCAAACACACGCCCTTCCAACCTGGTCAATGAGACAGTGAGATTCCATTGGGCAGAAACCGGGGCGTCTTCTTGCTGCTTTTGTGAGAAACCCATTTTCCTGGACACGGCCGCAAGGGACCCGTTGACTGACGAGAGCAATAGAGCCATAGAGCAGACAGCAGAGACAAGGAGCCGAGAAAAGCAGGCAGAACGTGGGAACCGAGACAACCAGGCACACCAAAGCCAATCGCGTGCACAAGCATGTGTCTCCAGATCACCTATACCTTGACCTGCGAGCACGTCAAGACGCAGGTCATCTTCTGCGCCGATGCCGTGCCAGCGGCCTCGACATCCTCCTCCTCGTCCGGCAAGAAGGAACATAGGTCGAGCAGCCACAAAAAGGACGGCGGCGGCGGCAGCGGCAGCGGCGGTGGCAAGAAAAAGAGGCACTCGTCGTCGACCTCGTCTTCGGCGGCATCGCAGCACCACCACCATCGCCAGGCCATGATGGTCCCCTGCGACAACCTGACCCAGCAGTCGCAGCCCTATCCAACGCCGCCCAGCTTCGCCTGCGACCCACAGACGGCCGCGACGTCGCTGCTGGCTCCCAAATGCCCTCTCCCGGACTGCCCGTTCGAGGCCAAGAACCGGTGCTGGAACTGCTGCTGGTGCGGGAAGGGATGGAACGAGCGCGGCCGCTGCAGCTGCATCATGATCATCGAGGGCAACCGCGTGCAGTGCGAGCACATCTGTTGCCCCGAGTGTGAAGCAGCCGAGTGATATGGAAAAGATAGAAACAACGGAGAGATGAGGCACACACACAGACACATGCACACACATCGACAGAGGGAAAAGGGACAGCTAGGGGAGCTGGTTACAATAGTCCCGGAAGGGAAGGGCACGAGTGGAAACGCGGCAACGAACGAGCGCGAGCACGAACCACAAGGGAAGAGACGAGAAAGACAAGAGAAGAGAAAGGGCGGTGGCAGACAAGGACAGGCTCTGGCCTCTCTGGGCGTCTTCAGGTCCATTGGTTTGCAATGTGCTTGCTTCTTGCCGTGCTTTTTTTCTTTATCTGTCTCCTTTTTTTCATTTTTCCTTCAGGACGATTTCGGTTTCCATCGTCGTGTCTGTTTCTCGTTCTCCTTCTCTGCTGCCCTCATTTTGGGAACGGGCCGTTGCCGACGCGTTGGTGTAATGAGTGTCTCGGAAGAATAAAAGGGTCGGGGCAAAGTCTGTTGGAAGCTGCCTCCGGTCGCAGGTTCTGTAATATCTCACCGTTCGCTCGCTTGCTCGTTTGTTGGTTCGGTCCAGCCGCCAGCCGTCGGTCAACGGCCGTTTTTTCTTTTCTTTTTTTCTTTCTTCTTCTTTCCTGTTCTCTTCTCGTTTCAACCGCTCCCGTTTTCATTGTCAAGTAGTACTTATCTCTCATTTCTGGTTCTCGCCGCGACTCATCTTTGGCCTACACGTTCGGGCGCTTTCGATCTTAGGGCCGTGGCACGATGTGAGGTAGAGGTCTCCGCAGCGGCGATCGGAGGCTCGAGCTTCGTCCGAGGGAAATCTCCTGTGCCACAGAAATCTTTGGATAAACGAGATTCGCCACCTAGATCTTGAGCTGCTCGTGTACAACTTGCAGGCATCAGGCATCGTCCAAGACGAAGGCGGCCAAGTCCGACGTATGTGCGCGGTGAGATATTGGAGAGCGAGGGGGGGAGAGGGGGAGGGGGGTTACCGGAAAGCTGGGAACGGGGAGCAAGTTTGATGGAGGAGATCCGAAGGGAGAGGGAGGGGGGCGGAGACGGGTGAGACTGGTAACACTGCGTTTGTTCTTTTCGCACGAAACAGCGGTCGTGCAATCCGTGCCATAGACGCACCAAACATGCACTCAGGCGCCGTGACCATGGCTGCATGGCGCGCAGTCGCTGCGATGGTGGCGCGATCGGAGAGGGACTTGTTCGGATGCAACGCCTTGTGCACATCTTTCGTCTCTCTGTCGCCAGCTCCCTGGGCCTTGCCTTGAAGTCGGGGCCAGTCGTCAGCAAACAGCGTTTGTTTGTCCAAAAACGCAGTGCACGGGGCTGTGATTAGCCGAAGCAGGGCGCCCCAGAACCCCGGCAATCCGCGAAGCGCCCCGTTTGTTCCACCGATCGATCCCGTCTCGCTGCTGCGTATGATATGCGTGTTTGGCGTTGTCCTACCGCGCTGGCTCAACGCTTCCCAGCATGTGGGCAAGCAGCTTCCAGACAAAAACAGAGCTCGCTATCTTGGGAGGCAGACAGGAGGAACCGCGTTGCCGTTGCCAACAGTTGTCGGCAGCTTTCCACAGTGGTTGGTGAACAAAGGGTACAGACAGCATTGGTTCAGCCATTCTCTCTCTTTCTCTCTTCCTCTCGCACAACGGAACAGTGCCTGCATCCGTTGGGCGCCGAACAAAGTCTGCTGCCGTCGCTGCCCGTCCGATTGCAGCCGTGGGAGAGGCAGAGCCGTGCATTGTTTTGCTGGGAGGAGCTCCAATTTCGGACGTCGGAGAAAACGGCGGTGACCCAAGACCCTTTTCATGTGTCGTGTCGCGGCGTTTTGTCTTTCTTTTGCTTTGTCTCAAAAGATGCTGCCGCCAGCCGCCCCAGTCGCATGTCTTGTTTGCACACAAAGAAGAGCCCGCCCGGCCCCAAGGAGCCGGGTCGGTCATACAGATCTCGTTTCCTCGGCAGTTTGCGGCCCCTGTCTCGAGAGGAGGGGGGGGTGCATCGTATCCGAGTTTGTGGGATTTCATTGTTTGGCTTCCTGGGCTTCCTTGTCTTCCTTGTCTTCCTTGTCTTAAAGGGTGTGGGCGACTTGGGACCTGGGTATCTGCAACGGGGCGTTGGTCGGCATGGTAGAAACGAGCTCGCGTTTCCCAGCCTCCTGCCCTTGGTCACGCCGATTCCGTTTGTTGTCAAGGTCTCAACAGTCGTCCATATATAAAGCAATGCACATGGTCGTCCACCATGCCTTGTTGCTACTACTCGGTTCATGAGACGACATGAGCTCCTAAACTTCTTCGGTCATTGTTAGCAAAGCCAGATACCTCAAAGCGACAAGTATCCTTCCCTCTCCTTCCCCCTCTCCAGCACAACCGACTCTTACCATGTGCTACGGCCATCCTCATCACCACCCATGCGGCCACCAGTCGGTTAAGTGGCATTACTGTCCGCGGGCCAAGATCGACGTGACGACCGGCCATGCCACAGTCTGCAACAAAACAACATATGCCGTCTCACAACCATCCAAACTCCGGTGCCCACTGAAAAACTGCTACTTCAAGGAGCTCGGTGGCGTGTGGGATTGTTGTGCGTGCAAGCAGGGGCCGAACACGCAAGGCTGGTGTACCTTTCCGAACCCTTCGTGGGAGAAGAACTTTCAGAAAGACGAGTACGAATGGGTCGAGACGTGTGACCATGGGTGCTGTAAAAGCTGCACACGGAGCGGCAAGTTCTTTCCCTTTCCCCTACCCCCGCGTGCCCGTGTCAATTGCACAGCCACCCGTGCTAAAACCAACACAGAAGGTGCAGGGCCGATGCCGGAGGACGAGTCGAAGAAGAAGAAGAAGTCGAGAAGGGCAGGCCACGACGCAGCAGCAGGGACTGAGTCTTCGTCGTCGGGGACGGTGGATGGTGCGAACGGCCGCGGCGGCTATGACTTTGGCGCGTACGCATACGAAGAGTGCGGCGGCCGAGGGGGCGGCTATGTTGGAGACGCTGCGAGCAACTCGGGCAGTCGGCATCACGGCCATGACGGCAAGAAAACGTCGTCCCATGGCAAGGGGAAGGGGAAAGACAAGAGTCGATAGTCGGCCAGCGTCGTTCCGGGTTGGGGGGTGGAGCCCCCCCCCAGTTGCTCAGCAATGCTCCAACCACTGCCCAAAGAAGAAGCAGGAAGCAGCTAGGAAGGCAATGGAAACAAACAGAAACAAGCTTACCTGCCGCGGCCTGCTGTCCACAAGGCTCAAACCGGCGCACGCCCGACGCTGGACGATGTGGACGGCGAGGCTGTGGGCATGTTGTTGGGACAGAGGTGAGGCGCTTGCTCCTCGTGCCGGACGCGCAGCGCGGGAAAGACGAAGAGGACACAAAGGCAGAACAGAACAGAGTCGGCGAGAAGATGTGACGAGAATCAACAGCAAAACGTAAGACACAAGGAAGAAAACCAGCAGTGGGAGGTCGACATTCTGGGCCGCCGCCGCTGGGAGGTCACGTGATATAGTAGAGGACACCTGGACGGCCGCTGTGGCGGGCCAGCTGGGAAAAGTCGTTTTGACCTCCCCGTGCGACACGCGCAGAAGCATTGCCTGCAGAGCAAAAGCGAGGCAGAATCGTCTGTCTCCACAACCGGGGACAAATCGCTGTAAGCATACAATGGTTTGAAGTGATCTCGGTGTGGGCTGGAACGGTCCCACGGAACGTCCCACTGCCACAGTCTCTCGAGTCACGTACGGAGTACAAGTGATTCGTAGTCTGAGCGCTGGATCATTAGATTGGTATCAGAGGCGCATCAGAGAAAAGGGCCAAAGAATGCCACCCCAGGCCGTTCGTTGCCACGGCTGGTCTCCCCCTGTTTCTCGTCGGCCGGCTGCCACGTGTCGAGCATGTGGAAAGGCGACGGCTCTTTTGTCCCGCGTTGCAGTGGCCGAGCTGCCAATTTAGATCGACGACGGGCCAACCAAACACGAGAGACCTCCGCGAGGAGGGGGTCAGTGCAAATAAGAAGCTGCCGAAGCCTTGTCTGGCCAGCTGAGGCCCCTTTCTTTCGAGCAACTGCTCGTCCAACGCAGAGCAGGCCAGCCGTGCCTCGAACAATCTCGGCAATCCTAGCGGTTTCATGGCGGCTGGTGAGCTTTCTGATGGTTCGCTGTCGCTCTTCGCACACCCCATGCGCCGTACCGAGACGGCGATGTTGATGTCTTCCATTGTGACGACAGGATCACGATATGAAGCGTTTTGCGAGTCACATGTCCACAAACCGGGGGAGGAAAGGGAGGAAAGAACGAACGATGCCATGACAGATCCGTCGCGCCTCGCCTTCTTCCCTTCCTCGCTCCCTTCCTTCCTTCCTTCCTTCCACGGTAGTACGGAGCACCCCCTTTCCCGACACGTGCTAGCCACACTAACACTGCGCTAACAACAGCAGCCAGGCCTGGATCGACAAAATGGAAGACTCTTTCAGAAGGCAGAGATTGGGTTTCGCAAATTATCGTATGTTGGGATGATTGGCATCGCCCAGGAATCTGACTCGTCCCCTGTATGAGTCCGGAGTAAGTGCGGAGAATGCAGGAGCATGCCAGAGGAAGAAGGATCGTGTGTTCTGTTTTCCACCCGGCTTCAGGGGGTCGAGAAATGCACGCGATACTCGGACTGGCAGGAACAACGAGGGAAGGGAGGAAGGCGAGAAGGAGGGAAACAGGGAGGGAAGGGCGGAAGGCGCTGGCTGCTGCGTGGCATCGTGGCATCGTGGCATCGTGGCATCGTGGCGTCCTCACGGTCCCACAGGGGTGGCATTCCTCAATCAAATGACCGGGGGGAAGGGAAAGAAGGAGGGAGGGCACTGCCATCGCCGGCCGCCCACTTGCCCTTTCCGTGCAAGACTGGGCCACCCTCTGTGTTTGAGAATCGCCCCTGCCACTGGAAACATGAGCAGCGCTCCCTGCTAGTGCCACAGGCCCGGCCTAGTGCGGGCGGGCGGTCACCTGGGCCAAACGAGGGACAGGCAGGCAGGTGCGGCACAAGTACTCCGTACGTCGTATTGTTTAGTGCGTGCACCAGCAAGATACGCCAGGGTCACCCGGGAGCGCCAGCCAGCAACGGTCGACGGCTGGCTCACGCTGTCTGCCAGGCGCACTCTCCCGCGTGGTTTTGCTGCAGTCGCCCCGGCAAGGCGGCCTTAGCTGCTCGCGCTCTCCTCTCCTCCCCGTTTCCCGTTTCCAGTGCGTTTCCAGTCTTCCGCCAATCTCTATTTACGAGTCCTTCACCCGTCGATGCGTGCCTCTGCCTTCTTCTGAGTCCTCCCACACCACCTCTCGCCTCTCCCAACGCTGCCCGCCATCCTGTTGACCGCTCTGCGCCAGCTGCTGCAACGACACGCCAAACACACCATCAACACGACGGAACGGCGAACGCCTGCATCGTACGACGCCAGCCTCTCGTCCAGCCTCTCGCCCAGCGAACACCGCATCGCGACACAACGTGCCGAGAAAGGGGAAACGCGCCCTTTCGCCATCTTCTCCCCCCCCCCCCCTTTCGTAGTCGCCCGCAGCCCGCAACTCTCGCCATGCCTGCCTCATTAGAATCCGCCCGGCCGATCATGGCCCCCTCGGTGCGTTCCGCGGACAGAAATGACACACGCGGCCCTCCGCCCGCCCCCCGAGAATTCGCTTGCTAACGTCTTGGATGTGCCCTCCCTCTTGCCCGCAGGCCCACAACTCCGTCCGCTTCAGCACCTACAGCATGGCGCCGTCCTTCACCCCGACCGTCCGCACGACCGACTCGGCCACCGCCGAGATCCAGACCATCGAGAAGGGCCTCGACCGCATGGAGAACAAGGCCCTGCAGCAGCAGCGCGTTGTTCTCAACGAGGAGAGGACGGCCGTGTTCCAGAAGCTGGCTCTTGGTGCCAAGCTCGACCGCGCCCTCGACCGCCGCATGACGAGCCAGGACGCAGTGATGCGCGCGCCGCGCGTCAACAAGGCGGAGGAGACCTATCACGAGAAGGAGAAGAACTAGATGTTCCTCTGCGTGTCGCCTTTCTCGACCGACCTTTTCATGGCAGCCGCCGGTCCGACCAAGCGCTGGTGCCTGACCGCGCAGCGGTGAGAGACCGCCTCTATGGAGCGGCTGTGGGCATCTGCATTCAATGTCTTACGACGGGTGCCATCCTAGAGCGATGAGAAGTGCCCCCCCCCCCCTCCCCCCCTCCACCCCTCCGTTGTTCCACGTTTTGCCTCGCTTCCCTTTCATTCTCATTACTGGCGTCTTTGTCTTGTCATCTCTGGGTCTACTGTATCTCCCTGCTGAAACTTCATTGCTTTGGAAGTGGATGCCTTCGCTTGTATGTACAACGAATCTTTCTTGCCCTTTTTTCTTCTTGCTATTTTGCTTCCCGTTGCCGCGTTTGTCGCTACCATGCCAACGCCTCTATGAGAAGGGGGGGGGGGGGCGGAAGAGCCGTCACCTTGGGAAATGTTTTCTGGCTTTGAATAGACATCCTCATCACACATGCCTCAAAATTGCTTGTAAAAGACGTCTTTAGACAGTGCATTCGCTACCTCCAATGCCGCGAAAGACGAGAACAGAAAGAAAGACAGGTATTCCACGACTCCTGGTCCAGTTTTCAAAATAAGACAGGGGAAAAAAACATAAAAAAAAAGTACAGGCAACAGGGGCTTCGACCACCGCAGCCAGTGGTCGAGACCTGCTGTTTGTTCGTCGGCCCCGCCCCGTCCTCGTCCTCGATTATAAGGCAGCCTCTGCTCTGTTGAGCCGGCCCTGGATCTCCACGCGCAGCGCCAGCAGGTCGTGCTCCTCGCCCTCCATCTCCAGCCCGCGCCGCACCCATTCCTGCGCCTCCTCCAGCCGGCCCATCTCCACCAGGCACTTGCCGCGCCGCCACCAGGCCTTTGCGTTACCCGTCTTCTTGGCCTCCACGCTCGCCTCCGCGTCCACAGCGCCCTCGGCCCACCCCTGCGTGGCCATGTGCGCCTGTGCCCGGTTTGCGTACAGCGTCGCCACCTCCTCGTGCACCAGCTGCGGCGGCTCCCAGACGGGGCGCGTCAGCGCCATCTGCAGGCCCAGCGAGTAGAACTTGATGGCCTCCGCATAGCGGCCCTTGCGGAACTCGGCATTGCCAGAGTCGCGCAGCTTGTTGACGTTGGCCGTGCGCTTGGGGTTGACCGGGATCGGCGGCGGCGGCACCGGCGCGCCCCCCTCGATGCCCAGCAGCGCGCGGTGCAGCTGGTTGACGGCGGTCAGCTCGGCGTCGAGCGCGCGCGTCGGCTCCGTGCTGCTCAGCGCCTTGGTCTGGGGGTCGATGCGCAGAGGGTAAAAGGTAAAGGTGTCGAGTTCCGACATGGCGGGCAAAACGCTGGGGGATACCCTCGCCTTGCCCGAGGAACGAGCGTGCCGACTTCGAGTGCGCGACCTTGGGCGGGGAGTATCGCGGCCCGTTGGACTGCGAAAAAATATAAATAAAAGGTGCTAGTCGGCCCTTTTCTGCTTTCCTCTTTGTGGATGTAAAGTACACAGGTTGTCTGCCTCGTCTTGTCTTGTCTTGGTTTGTCTTGTCGTGGGCCGCGAATTCGGCTTTCTGCTTTGTGTGTGGTGATGGCCTCGCTTGCGGACAGGTGGTTGTTAATAGAGCTCGAGGCTGTGGAATCCTCCCCCCCAAAAAGAAGCCAGCTATGGGGATTGCGCCCCGCTAACTAGCTATCGGGGACCTTATCGTGCTCGGATATGCGCATGCTAAAGCGCTTCCTAACCCGGCGCTTTATCGAAACAACACAACAAGATCAATGTTGTCGTATTTCCGTTTTTCCACTTCTCGACTTAAAAATATCATTAATTTACCCTCTTTCTACGAGGCAGTCTTCCAGGACTATACGCGAGGCTACGGATTGCGGTGTTCTGCGGTGTTCTGCAGCACAAGGGAAGGAGACGAGACTCAATGGCAAATGCATCAGCTGTTGTGGCTTTGCAATGGCTGGAAACCTCGCACAAGGCCTGCAGGCGGTTTGTGTGCGATGTATCGTTGTGGCCCAGGCCTGGCTCCGGCTCTTTCACTGGCCGACGGTTTAGAACTTCGTCTATATTTCAATACGGCAACTGGCACAGGCGTCAACAAGCCACGGCTCTCCTCTGGTCGGTGCGCACTTTGATCGAATCCAAAACAAGAAGAGTAAAACGGGCCAGGGCGAAAGCCATGAAAAGGAAAACAAGACATAGAAACGGGTCCAGAGAAACGGCAGTCGCAAGAGGTAATTTAAAAAAAAAGCAAGAGACAGAGGCAGGTCCAAAGAAACGGCGGCCGCAGGTATCGACCGTGTAAACCACAAAAAGAAACACCACAAAAAAGTATGACAATCCCAAAGGGCCAAGATCTTGGATATCCAAACACGAGACGGCGTCCAACGCGATTGGCTCACGTTTTCTCTTTTTCCTCAGTCGCGGTCACATCCGTCGCTTCATCGGACTTGAATGTGTCACGAATGGTCCAACCTTTCATGTACATTTGGCACACAAAATAAAGAGGGTGCTCATAATGGGTGCGATAGGGGGCCGTATCCATCAACGTAGCTGTACCATGTTGTTAGCTCAGGTCAAGTCTGGTGCAGCAGGCTAAAAAGGGAAGGGCAAAGGGGCGCAATCTAACCCATCTCGATCATGTCCTTCCAGTGCATAGTGATCAGGTCACACTGTCGGCGCGTGACGTGCACCTTCTTCTTCCCCTTGCCCTTGGCGGATTCGATCAGGCGCCGGGGCTCGGGTTTTGGCTCGATGATCTTGCAGAAGACGTCCCATTTCTCATTGAGAGGATCCATGGTCCGGTAGTAATGCCAGTGGCAGAGGAGGATGTTGGCCCCGAACTGGAGATCGATAACAAATCGGGACACTGTGTATCTTTCCTACGTTTTGAGCAAGAGCGGTTAGAATGAGACAGTGTGTGTGAGAGCGAGAGAGCTATAGAAGGATGGAGGTTACACACTTCTATGACCCAGTTTTCTTTGGCATGGCGGCGCCGGTCCTGGCAGGAAAACGACACCTCCTCGAGAAGGAAAAACGTGCAGATGTAAAGCGTGAACCAGTTGTCCGGGTTCCCGGTTCGGAAGATCCTCTCAAGCTCAGAGATCAACTCATGTGTCAGGGGTTTCAGAAACCGGGTGGCCATGATGGAGTCACACTGCGCGGTAACCATTCGAGGAACCGAGATTTTGTCTCCGAGACAGTAGTCAGGGTCATCGACCGGAGCACACCCCAGCTTGTCGGGGCCACTGATATAGGACGAGCCCGTCGTAAACCCTTGCACGGTCAGAATATGCCCAGCCCAAGGAACAACCGTGTTGCGCGGCCGGAACAATATGGCGGGAACTTACGAATGTAGAACCAGAGCCTAAAGAACTTTCCGAGAAAGATCTTCTCGGCATCACCGTCCTAGTCGTAGTCTGTGAGAATCCAGAAATCCCACATTCTCCGAGGGAAACACCTCGTGGTACAGTCTCTTCCTTGGGGGTGGGGGGGCAGTTTAAGTGTGTTTGCACTGCAAATCACTTACAGGAAGGCTGTGGTAATGCTGGAGAGCAGCTTCAAAGTGCTGACGGATGATCGGCAGACAGAACCTCGAGGCATCGTACATGGCGTTGAGAAAGTTGTTGTCGAAGTAGTGCTTCAGGGTCTCGAAAGTCTCGTTCACATCTGCGAGGGCATAGGCCGGGAGCTGGATGAATCTCTTTTCCGCTCTGGAAACCCCGTCTTCACCGACGATCCGTTTGGTCCATTTCCTCGTCAGGACATCACCTTCTGTCGGCGTAAATCTGCGAACGCGCAGCTTAACGGGGGTATTGCACAAGTCGAACCGATGCATGTGGCTGGTATAAAAAAGCTTCATCTCAATGTGGCGTATCTCCTCATCAGCAAAGGTTGTAATGTCTCTGACGAGCGTGCCCCCCCATCGTTTGGTGAGGCCCAGGCCACCTGACCGGTGGACTGTTATCGAAGTCAGCCTAAACCGGACGCAGCGAATGTCATGCAGAACTTTTTTAGAGTTGTGTGAGACCCTCTCGCAGGTTAGGCACATATGTAAAGGGCCTTGTGGCGACGGAACACACTGGATAACAAAGTGTTAGAAATGTATGTTCGCACAGCCCCAGTCTGCCTATTTAGCAGCGTTGACTTACGCGAACTCGCTGGCTTGAGCATCGCAGACATGCACCAACAGCGCGAGTCTGGCTGGTCTCGTTGCGTTGTGCCACAGTGAAGGTACCTCTCTGTCGCCGCGGGGGCCCACTCCCGTTTCTTGTGGTGGCCACTGTGCCATTGTCCTGGGAAATACGAATCTGATTTCCCTGATTGTAGTTCATGATCTCGGCATGTCTCAACAGCGGTGTCCCATCAACTGGATGTAGAATGCTCTGGAGAGGCGCAGCAGGTGCGGGCGCAGGGGCCGGAAGCTGGTGGTGGGGGGCCATTTGGGCACCGGTGCCGGGTGGTTGACCATCCCCCGGGTGTGCCCCCCAGACAGGAGCACCAGATGGATAGGCAAGGTCGCTGCGGCTTCTCTGCGGCGGCGAAGATCGAGGCGGCGAATACTGAGGCTGCGCATACCCAGTCTGCGCCGCGGTCCGCTGAGAGGACCGAGCGCTCGCGCTGGCCATGTAAGATCCTTGATGCCCCACACTCAGAACAGAACCCTGCGGCACGTTCTGGTAGCCGCTGCCAGCGTACGATGGGTTCGCGCGCTGGTACTGGGGATCTGACTGGCTCCCATAGTACCCCGCAGAAGACGTATCGTGAGCAACGTGCGCCGAAGCTGCACTTCCAGGGGGGCTGCCAGCATAGTGCTGCGGTCCGACATCTGTATAATGGGCCGCGCCTTGGTCGTGAGCAGAGCTGTACAGATATTGCCGGCGATCATCCCGACCCGAGCTGTTGCTGCTGTTGCCGGGAGAAGACATGCTCTGGGTGCTGGAAGAATAGACCGATCCCTGGCGCGAGTACGGGCTCCCACCAGGCGGCGAGACCAGAGATGGGGAGGGAAAGAACGCTGCGCGATTTTGAGTGCCCCAGCTAGGCGAATGCGCCTCGGAGGACGCGCTCAACGGCGTGGGCATGTGAATGATCGAAGCTGGAAAGCGTGGGAGGGCCGCCGCATGGGTAAGAGAGGCATACGGGCTTTCATATGACTGAGCATGCCCCGTGCTTTGAAGAATGTCAAGTCGGGGCCTCTTGTGAGCACTGGAGCCATTCGCTTCGTCATTTTCCCGTCTGAACGACACGGCGTCATGCGAGACTGCTGCTGCATCGGGGGGAGCCTCCGAACTCCCCAGCTCATAGCCTTGCCGATCGCCGCTGTCTGGGCGGCGCTGAGTCCAGGAACTCGTGCTCCCCTAATTGCGAGGTTAGGATGTCTGTCACACTCAAAAGTGCAGGGCCTGAAGCCAACGAGGATTTGAGAAAGGCGGGATAAAATGCAAGTGGGATGGGCCCGGCTCAACAAGTTGTGTACTTGGAAAGAAGGAAGATGGAAGGGGAAAAGAAGAGAAGAAAAAGAAAAAAAGGGAGGGAAAAAAAAGGAGGGGGGGGGGTGGGGGGGGGGTTTTCGCTTCGCCTAGTGTTTAGATGACCACGAGAGAAATGTGAGGCTATTCAGCCTCCATAGAGTCGCTGGAAGTCTTTGTGACCTTGATAGGAACGTCGGTGGCACAAGAGTCCACGTGGCCAGCCTTCTCTAGAAGTCGTGCCCCCAGACGCTGGCAGCACAGACGAGGAAAGAGCGAGTGGACAAACAGACGGCAGGCAAAGGCAGGTAGCAGGACAGAGGAAAGCAAAGGGCGAAAGTCAAGGCAAGAGGCAAGCAGAGAAGAGGAAGGAGCGAGCCTGGCGACTGCTTTCAAACTTCGGATTGCTAGTACTCACGTGTTGGTCTGCCGTGGCAGGTGCGACGCGCTGAAAGGCCGAAGCGACATCCATGGTCCGATCCCTGCCATTCATCATTGATGTTAGCCCACCCGCCGAATTGTCCTCTCTTGACGGGGTGATGCCCTTCTCACCGATCTTGCGATCCAGGCCCGTGCCTGTGACTACCGTCGAGCAGCATTCTTCTGGACGACGAACAGACGGCGACCCAAACAAAGGCGCTCGCGGGTTGTCGCGTCTGCGTCTGCGTTTCAGCTGACGAGCCACAAAGCTCAAGTCGTGTTATGGCGGCAGCGGCTGCAGTCGGACGCACAAGACGACGACGTCTGGGAGAGCCTGGTCTTCTTTTGGTCAGTGGAGAAGGCGACGGCGAGCGGCTCCCAGCAATCGGAAAATTCGAGGCAGATCCAGAGCAAACAAGCAACAGGCTGGGACAGAACGGGGCAAATGGAACGACGGGACGGGACAAGGAGAAAGGTTGGTCAAAGCACCCGCAGCAGAACCCAGACCCGGGAAACGCAGAAGCAAAATGGCCACTGACCTTTTGGTGTTTGCTTTCCCGCTTTCCCGCTATGTTGGATCCGCTCGTGGGCCGCGTTTCGGTTGCAGCGGTTCGTTCAGAGAACAGCGTACAGGCGAGAGGCGCTTAATACCTTCCGTGTGGCGGCGTAACACGCCCCGTCAAGTCTGCGTCACGCCGTAGCATCCAAGATTAGAGACAACGACAACGCCATGGCAGGGGCTTCTGTCCTCCCGCAGAACGTACCTGTTGCTCTCACGCTCACGCCCACGTCAACAAGGTGGGTGTCCCAGTTGCTTCTTCTCTAGCCTGCCAAGCAGCAGTCTCTGAGAGAAGGGAGGAGAGGAGGGAAATGGCAGTTGAGAGTGGAGGTGAGGGGCGGGGGGACAGAAGAGATGATAATAAACGCTGCCCACAGGACAGGGGGGGAGGGGGGTCGGTAGGCCAATTAAGAACTTCTCGACAACCCAAACGAAAACAATGACAGCACAGCATGCAGAGTACGACCGGATCACTTTGACTTTTCTTGTTGGTTCTGAGTCCCGAGATTTGAAAAGAGATGACATGGCAGGGCCCCTGTCTTCTTAAATACAGGTGAGAGCTATCCGAAATGAAAAGAAAAAGAGAGGGGACCAGGGGGGGAGAGAGGAGGGGAGGGGGGGGGTGGAAGCAGAGAAAAAGGCAAGGGTGAACAACACACAGCTGACAAGAGACGAACAGGACAAAAGGTGTGCACAGAGCATGCCCAGACAACATCGAATACGGAGTACGGCCAACAAACCTGGCTGCTAAACGTCTTGGCGGCCAGGGACGAGACCAAAGGTACAAGACGGGGACGAGGACGGAGAGGAGACGGAGACACGGCCAAAAGTTGGCGGAGGCTAAAAAGTGCGGCAGCGAACATGGAGCCATCCCAGCAAAACTAAGCACGCACGACAGCACGGCGCCCGCAAGACACACAACACGCACACGAGGTACTTTGTATCCCACATGCCATGTGCTTGAGCCAAAAGCTAAACCAGACGGACCGGACAAGACGATATGGTGTCAATAAAGTACTAGAGCCGGGCACCTTCTGCGAGGTGGATCTGGGGATGCGTCTTAATGCTCGAAGTCTCGACGGCATCCAGCTGTTCACCGGTTCGAAATCGGGGTCCCACACGGATGTGGAGGCCCCAGGATGTGGACACCACCGACTATCGAACAGTTGGGTTACTGCCCGGCTATGCCATGTTGTGGTTGGCAACAAAGGCTGTCGGCCGCGAAACAGGCGCCTGCCCGTTGGCTGGCCTCGAGGAGCTGCTCGTCTCTCATTTTCCCTTTCGGAACTCTCGAGGGCATCCCTCTGACCAAAAGGCGGTCACGCTTCGACTCCACAACATGCACTCTTCAGACATAGCACACCGCTGGTCCATGCAGCCATGTCTCACACCCTTTGCAATCTGCACAACGACCGAAGGAAGCAGCACACTGCGACATCTGGAGGGCTCCAGACCCTCAGAGATGCATCCTTCCCGACGAGAACGCCGTACGGCTGAGAAGCAGCAAGCAGAAATGATCCACCCCCGGCTGTTCGTCCCCTCACCTTTGTGTTTCCACAAAGCTGCTTTTCTGGTATCGTGCAAACAAGGCTAGGGCTACCCCCCCCCCAGTGGCCACCCACTGATTGGGGCCGCATGAATCCCCTTTTCGACTTATCTATGCGAATGTCGGCTGGCATGCTGGTCGTTTGTATTGCGTGGCGCTGTCATTTCTCACCTGCATTGTACAGGGATGTGAAGTGTTGGTCACGCTCTTTTCAGCTTCATATCTTTTCTGATTTTTTGTTCTCGTTTCCATTGTCAAGAGACAAGGAGGGGGGGTTGTAAACCGCTCAGCCAGCCACCGGTTCTATCGGCTGCATATTGGCATGCTTCTTTTTGCCCTGCAGCCGCCCTCCTGACTTCGTCTCGTCACATCTGCTAGTTCCTCTTTTTTTTTCTTTTTTTTTCTTTGGTCTGGTCTGTTCTCGTCTTTTCCACTCTCGTCCTTTTACAACCCTACGGCGTCCCTCCTACTTAGCTCGACGTGGGGGACACCTCCTCTTCCAGGCAGCACAGAGTCCAAATCCCCCCTTCTCCTTCTCGGAATGCGGAAGCTATGTGGTCCTCGAAAATTGCCTTTGGGGGCTGGTATTGTCAACTTACCGTCAGGAACATGCTCGTCACCCTTCGTCAAGGCCGTCCAACCCATCAGCCACCAGCGGTGCGGGAAGGAGATTCGAGGGGCCATCGCTTCAGAGCCTTGCCCTTGTCCTGCAGGCTACTTTCTCCGCTTTTCTGTCCCCAGCTTGTTTTCATTGCAAAAGGCAGCCGAAGGCCACCACCCCCCCTGTGCCCTCCCTTTCGACGGCATGGACCGGGAGGAGGGAGAGGGTGCCGTCTGTGCACCGCATCCCAGTTGCCAAGTCAGGCCGCATGCTGCCTTCGTCCAATGTCTTACCAGAAAGTGATCATCCAGTAGGCTGCAGGTGACTCGCCGGATGTCGAAAGAAAAAAGAAAGAAGATAAGACATTGCCAAAATGCTAGCATGAGCACCCACACGCAGAACCAGACTTTTGGGGATACATCCGCCCTGTCCTTTTGGCACGGGTTCGGTCACTGCAACCAAGCCCAAAGTCGTGCCATCGGTTACGCTCGCCGCTGCCTGGCCTGGCCAACAAACCCGGACGCTCGACTCGCCGAGTGCCGAGTCGCTTAGAACAAAGACACTGGAAATGGCAAAAGGCAAACGACAAAAGACCACCGAAACCGCTGCTCGCTCGATCTAAAGGGAAAAAACGAACGGAGGACTCCAGAACTAACTAGTCTTGTCCAAGCTTGAAAACCCCACCCCGGTTTGTCGAAGAGCAGGGGGATGCGAATGGATGGAATCCCCTTGATCCCTCGGACTTGTCGCCGTCTACCGCACCACCTCGTCTGGGGTGTTCGATGCCAATAAGACGGTGTTCTACTCCCCGGTCCTCGAGATGGTATTCCGCTTACCGGTCATAAGAGACTTTTGATGCACCAGCTCCTTGCACGCACGACCAACGCTACCGCCACATGTCCAGTCCAGTCCCAACGCACGTTGTAGCTCTGGCTGCCAAGAGGACTTTTTCATGCTGTCTCGACTAGGTACCTGTGGTGTACATATATAGGGTGGCGCTAACGAGCGCAATTGTGGCATATCCCAAGCAAACCAACAACCGCCTGCCTCTCAGCCAAAACACAATCGACGAGGACCATTTGGTGGCCACACTGCCATTGTGCCTCCGCTGTCTGTCTTGGCCTCTGCTGGCTCTGCCAGCATTAGGTGCATCTGCTTTGCACAGCATCTCGCTTGTGAAAACAGGCCTTCCTGAGGCCCGATTGCACCTTTGAGTTGTGGCTTTCCTGACAACAAAGGACGCTTTCTTCCCTGTGCCCCCGAAGACTACAAGCCTAGTCGGCATATCATCGTAGCATTCAGAGTTGCTGCGCTTGAAAGAGTCAAAGTGCAGTTGCCTATGCTCTGCAGAAAGTCAGGGGCGCCGAGGCGAGGGGCACACAATGGTCATGACACCACAGTCAAACTCCCAACCACAATCGCGAGCCGGGCGCGCCCCTTGCTCCCTTTGCCGCCCGAGGTCCCGCGTTCTCGACGGCGGCATTCTTTTCTCCCTTTCTTTGTTAACCTTTATCCCCCGTATTACAACCCCACACCAGTTCGTCTGTGGGCTGTGCGAATCAAGCATGCGTCAAGGTTAGCAAGGAAAGTAGCATTGACTTCTATCAACTTGGTCAACTTGTATCTTATGATGCCTCACAAAGCACGCACACAAACCCACGACGCAAATCACATGCCCCAACGACCCCCCTTAGGCACACTGGAGACGAAGCTCGAGACGACCGACGCTCCGTAAGGTTTCTTTAGCCTCGCCCTCCGTGACCTACTCGACGATTTTATATGAGCTTTTTTCTTTCCTTTCACCCACGTTCATATCTCGACCGTTTTCTTCCTTCCGTCTCGTATTATCACAAGGACCGCCCTCGTCCGCTTATGGAAAGACGACCGAAACGAAAGTCCTGAAGTCCTCGTCGAAAAAGACCCCCCCCCCCCCCCCCCCAAGGCAGCTTAGATACCTCCCAAGTCGACCTTGTCGTTGGTCTTTATTTCTGACGTGGATGGTGTCACTTGTCATTTGACCACGCTCACTTACCATGTGTTCCCCTCCGTGTGTGCTGGCTCTTGTCCTTCTTTCTACTCTCTGAGGTCTCCTCTTTGGCGTCTTCTTCTTTTTCTCCTCTGTCCCCACTCGTCTTGGACCGGCATCTCTTGGCCAACGGAACCAGGCAATTTAATCACACATCAGCGCCCAAACCTCCTCCCCTTGATGCTTCTCTTAGTCCTGTCCCCTCTCAGTTCTCCCTACGTCTACCCTGAACTGCATGTCGCCTCTAGTGCAGTAGTTATACTGGGTTCTCAGTGTCTGGGCCCTGACGCACTGGAGAGCCTGAGCACCCAGAGGCATGCACTTTCGGCGATTGCAGCATCTGCCGTCACCCGTTTCTTTCGCTTGATCTGAAGTGGCTGTCCTTGGTGCTCTCGGCATTGAGTGCCACCTCTATCTACCGAACGGTGAGAGCGTGTCCCGATGGAGCACAGGGTCTCTCGAGCACAGAGCGTCATGAACTTTTCTACGAGACGATAATCGGCATCAAGGGGAGAAACAAGCAGTCCATGTGGCTGTCAAGAGCAAGAGGAGGAAGCCAGGAAGGGTGGGTGGGGTGGGGGGGGGGCGTGTGCTATGAGATATGGAGAGGCCGATGAGAGAGAGGGAGGGACAAGTGAGAAGCACTCGCTCGATAAAGAAAGGGAGTCAACCCTGCCTCCGGCCATACATTTTAGGACAACCGAACGGCATCCCCGACCAGCAGAAGACAAGACAAGCCAGCTGTTGGCCTCGAGCCTGCATCCAGCCTGCATCCTGCACGTCGTCGTGTGCTGCTCTGTTTGGCCGGTGGACGATGCAACAGAAGCAGGCAGGCCGAGGAAGAAAGAGAAGGGGAAGGGGGGGGAGGGTGGGTGGTGCGCGCTTAGATGCAGAGACGAGCCACAGAGCAGCAGAGCAATGAGGCCTTCTCGGGCAGACTGTCCTCGCGCAGGCAGCTCAGCTGCGTTGCTAGGGCCGGCCGTGCAGATGCGTCCCGCGCATGCCGGATCACGCATGCCGGACCAGTTTCTCCTTCCTCTCCGCTCTGCTTCATCGCCACCGCTTCTCCTTCGCTGTCTCACATTCTCCTCTTTCTCGGTCGACCCCCCCCCCCCCACACCCCTGCTCTCTCTTCCTCTTCTCGTTTCTCCCTCCTCCTCAAGCGTCTGCTTTGTGGTCGAGAGGGGACGTCGTCTGGCAAGACAGGGAGGCGTTCGAGAGGACACGCAGAATGCAAGACGCGCACTGCAAACCTTCTCTTCCCTCCCCTCCTCGTTTCCGTACCCTCCTCTACATGTACTTCGCCCACTTTTACTGTGCCATTTTTTAGCTCTTTTCGTCTGTGGCCATCGGTTGCCTCCGTCCAGCTTCTCGACAGCACACGCCTGATTTGCGATGTTGTCGCTTCCCATGGCCCCCCCCCCCCGACCCCCCTTTTCCGCTCAAGGAGATCTGCCCAGCGTCGCCGCATGAGCGCGAAAAAAAGACAGCGGTTTCTGTTTCTGAGAACGAGTGATTGGTTGTCCTCTTCCCGCGCGAGGCGATGGAGGGCTCTCCAACCGAGTGTGCTTTGTATAGGTCGAGGACGCTGGCTGGGCAGATTGGGAGACGAGCATCGCGCTATGCTACCACACACACATCATCTGCGGGATCACGACCACACATCTCCCACAAGACGAAGCAAGTAGCAGGAAAGAACGGTGGACCGCTGTGGGCTAAAACGGAAGGAGCCGAGTTAAGGGTGGCCAGGGTGGCCAGGATGGCCCGAATAGCGATGGCCAGGACGGCCCTCTGCACCTGCCCAACCTGCCCTCGTTGCTGCCTCGTCGCCTCGATAGACTCTGATGAAAGAGGGAAAGAGCGCGGTTGACGGGACGTAACATGGAAGCAACGGCCGGCTGCTACGCTCTCACAGACCCTTCCGTCCGCCCCCCCTCCCCCCCCCCTCCCCCCTTGGCGCCATTGTTTGCTTTCCCTCGCACTTTCCTCATGACCCTTTTTCACTTTCTCTGCGACGTCGTCTCGCCCACATCACTTTGGCAGTCCGCTCTGTCCTTCGTTCAAGATACGCCCTCGTCAGACCCACGGCCGGACGGGTCTATATCAGGGCAGGCACGCCCAGCCTCTGTCTCTCCTTCCCCCTCCCCCCGTTCTTCTGCCGCACATCTTTCTCCATTCTATCTCAGGCCTCAACTCCTCTCCCCCCATCTTCCCCCATCCCAATTCATGCTATAGATCTGTCTCCCTTGACGCGGCTCGGCGTCACCAATCCGAAGAAAAGGAAGAACCAGAGCAGCCCCGGGAACACATCCGCTGGAAAGGCGTGACTGCCGGCACTACCTTATTCAGGTCGGTTTGGTCTCCCTTGGTTTCCTTTGGTCTTTGCGGCGAAACCTTGAACCGCTTCCCTATTCCCTTTTTTCTTATTCATGTTCCAATTTCCTTTTTCCCGTCTCCCTACTCCCTCTTCTGTGCCTCTTGCCAAAAAAGACAAGACGAAACGTGCCCACTAACACCGGCCAGTCGTCACACAGTCGGCGCTTGTTCGTCCTCCGTCGTTCGACATTTCGCAGTCCACTTCCCCAGCAAGGTGAGGTGATTATTAACTGCGGGACGTGCAGATCAGCCAGAGGCTGCCAGTGTTGGCCACCTGCGTAACGCCAGGATGACTTACTATGTTCACAGCAGCAATTACACTGGTCCGCCCACCACCTACTGCCTAAGCCACCAATATGCCGGCACAAGACGCCAACCGGGAGCACGCAACCGTTCCAGGGCTGCCCACCGGCCTGCCTACCACCCTGACTGGCCCTTTGGCTCGTCTCGGCCCTGAGAGCCCTGGAGTAGCTCGTGTTGACCTGGACGCTGCTGAGATCCACTCCATCGAAGAAGCCCTCGCAGGCTTCAAGGGTGCGTTGCAGATGTGTACTCTACGGGCTTCTCATGTATATTGGTGTTGTTTCTTTCTGCCCAGCCAGTTTTGTCTCGTCATCTTTTGTTTGTGACCTTATCGCCCTTGGGAACTTCTCCTCCCCCCTCCCCCTACTGGCCGATCCCCTCCTTTGTTGTCTTCCATCGTCTCTCCCTCTTCTGCTCCATCCAAAACGCCGGGCCGCTTTTTAAGGTCCAGAGGCCCATACTTTTGGCGCTGATTGTTTTGTCTTTTTCGTGCTTCTCTCGCCCATGCCGCAGAAGGACACTTCCCAGCTCTATACACTAACTTGACGTTTCCAGCACTCGAAACGCACGGCCAGGATATTTCCAAGGACAACTTTCTGTTGCCAGCCGGCCTTCAGGACAAGCTCCGGCTCGCAGCTCTAGATGTCCACCGCGGATGCGGTGTCAGTGTCATTCGAGGACTTGATTCCGCCCGTTACTGCGACTCGGACAACCTCCTATTGTTCCTCGGCATTGCAAATTTCATTGGTGACAAGCATGGGATCCAAGATAAGAAGGGCAATGTCATTTGTAAGTCTTACTGCCTAACCCTGTTCTCCGCCCACATTGTTTCTAGTGGAAAAGGCAGCGTAGCCGTTGACGCTCCTCTACTCTGCGCGCTCCTCCTGTGCGGAATATCCATATGCACATATATTGATGCTAATGTGAAAAGCACACATCACTGATGCCAAAGCCTGGAGCGTCCCGTATGAGAAACGTCACGGCGTTCATACAAACCAATCTCTGGTATGTTTCCGGCTTGATCTCGAGCCCCCCGCCTTCTTTCTTTCCCTCTCTTTTTTCTTTGTTATCGACAAACGCGAGCTGACGCTCCAAGGCATGGCACTGTGACATGGGGGCCGAGGTTCTGGCTCTCCAAGTCCGCCAGGTTGCCGCCAGGGGTGGAGCAACTCTCGTAGCATCGTTTTGGAAGGTGTATAACGACCTTGTGGATGAGCGACCGGATGTCCTTCAGGCTCTTGCCGAGCCAAACTGGCCCGTACATGTGTAAGTCTCGCTCGCTGTGGCGCTACCGCTCTTCTTTCTTCTTTTCTTCTTCGTTCCCTTTTCTGCTGCCCCCTTCCCCAACGAGCCAGCAACCTAAACAAACTTCGCTGATAGGTCCGACCGCAAGAGCCGCTACGTACTGGTTCCTCTTTTGGCTTTTGAGGACGAGAAGCTCCTGGTCAGTTTTGATCCAAGCCGTCTGGGTGCCCATCCAGCCATGAAGCCAGGGCGCTCTGCTCGCAAGGCGGTCCCAGAGCTCACGGCCACCCAGCTAGAGGCCCTCAGCGCCATGTCTGCAGTAGCCGGGAGAAATGCAGTGCAGCTTGACACCCAGCCCGGCGACTTGGTGTTTATCAACAACTGGGCTGTCATGCATTCCCGCAGCGCCTATGAGGATGTCAATGAGGTTGATGATGCCGCTGGGACTGTCGGAAATGCTGGGAATGCCAATGCCACGCGCCGCCACCTTCTTCGCCTCTGGCTTCGCAACTCGGAGCTTGGCTGGAAGGTCCCTGAGTGTCTGCGTGCTCCCTGGGAGTCTTCCTTTGGCTATACTGATGAAGGCTATGTTTCGGGGGATCATGACCAGATCGTCGCACAGCTCAAATACGCAGTAGTGCCCGAGCCCAGCTACAAGCCAGCCAGGTATACGACTGGATCCGCTGCATTTGTCATTGAGGGCAGTGACAGCAGTGATAGCAGCGACTGCGAGAGCGACACCGAGTAGTGGGCCTTGGCCGCCTGTTTGGCCGGGTTGTATTTTGTGCACTGTTCACTGCACTCGCTTTCCTATTCTGTTTGTTCCGGGGCTCCGTTCGGTCTCTGCACGGTCGTCCGATTGTCTTTGTTGGGTCTCTTTGTCTCTGACTGTCACGCACTTCCCACAATCTGCTTTGTTCTGTTCGGGAAGAACCGTCCTGGGCAGACGCGTCGAAAGTTCGGCATTTCATGAAGACGGAGCTGTTCCACTGCAGGTCTTTCCATTGCAGCACTGCGTTGCCATATAGCCCCCCTCCCTTTGCAGCCTTGCTGCTATCTACGCCCTGTATCCTGTATCCCAGATTGATCCTCTCCAAGGATACTTTGATTTTCTTTGTTCCATCCGATTCGGCTTCTTTGTGCATGTTGACCCGTTCTATTTTCGCCCGGCTGCTGTGCCTCCTGTGGATGACAGGGTGCGTTGTCCGCACGACAAGCAAGGGGTGGCATTGGTACAGGCCTATACTCCGTCCCCTTTGATAGGCTCCTTTTTGCCCCGTTGCGTTGCCTTCTCTGTACGCTGGTGTCTCGGACTGTCTCAGCCAACCTTCCCAGCTCTCCAGGCACACAGCGAGTCCATGGGCGCTACAACACGCCAAGTCGGGGAGAGGCCAAGCCGTTTCTCTGCCATCTCGCTGGATCCGCCCGTTTGCTCGAAGCCTGTTGTGTCGTGCACCCCCTCCAGCGCGAACAACGAACGAAGCTGGCCAGGCCTTTCTATGCGAGACTGGCACCCAACAGATCGTCATCTGGGCAGGCGCAGGGCGTCCAGTCGCCGTCGGCCTATCTCCTTTCTCGGTGCCCCTTTCCCCGGTTCTCTTTACACGTCTCTCGAGGTTGCCTAGGGAGGTGTGGCAACGGTGCGAGACCTTTCGGAAACCAGCCACCCTTCAAGCCCGGCCGCCAGAGAACGAAAGCGCCGCTTCTACCTCTGGGCGGCTCGGTGGCCTTTGTGTGCCAACTATGCTCTGTTCTATTCACAGATCTCGATCCGGGCAAAGGGCCCTCGTGTCGTTCCTCGAGCTCTGCGGACGGAGTACGTTGCGTGCCACTCGCCCCAGCAAGAATCCGGCGCTTATCTCCTCCCCACAAAGTGTGAAAGTGCCACGGTCAAAACTGACGTTTTCCAAGCCTGTCGACGCTGCGACGTATCTTGCGATGTATCACATATCTGTGCATTTTTTGTGTTTTGCAGCGTGCTAGTACTCCGTACGCGCTGGCGGAGATACTAGCTGCATACGCGAGACTGGGGCTACCTAGTGCGCCGGGGCCAGGTACACAGGCTGTACACCGTGCGCACGAGCCATGCGTTGTCGTACGGAGTACAATCTCCGTCTGGGGTCCATGGTGCTTTCACGAAAAGGGGCAAACCTGGACGGCAAGCATCTGACCCACTTTTCTCACGATTTCCACAATGCGAACCGAACCCCCCACGAAGCGAAGGCCAAGAACGGCGGCGCGTAATACCGCACCTACGTCGTTTGGTCGATTAAAAGAGTGGTAGGGATGCTGTGGATGCTGCACGATTCGACGACGGCGGGCAAGATACCACGCCTGATGTACACCGCACGCTATGGTCTGCGGTGGGAGGCCGGGGCTGTAGCTACGGAGAACTGCCCTCTTCTTTGTTCGGCAAAAGACCTGGCAGCTCTTCGACGATCGGAACACCTTGAGCGACATGACACTCCAGACTCCGTATCCGCGCTGTCAACGGGTACACGCTGCTGTCACGAAACACGGCAAATTATATATGCATATTTATGTGTGTGTACGGAGTATCCGGCGGCTGGGGAACGAAACTCAAAGATTGAAGATCGAAAACCCCAAGACCAGAGACCGGAGACCAAAGTGGGCTCAGGACCGAGGTCGCCTGCCTCGAGGACAAGGGGGCACCGTACAAGTACGAGTACGGGCGCTTATGCTTGTCAGTGAACGCAACGCGCTCCACCGGGGGACTCGAGCAATCTGGCCTGTGGGGGGAAGACAGCGATGGGCATGCTCAAGGCCCCGCCGTGCTAAGCAGGGGGCCTTGTGGGTAATCGATCATAGAGAGCCCATTTCCACGTCTGTCCACCCCAGGCAGCTGGCCAAGTCCAGTGGCACAGTCTAGGAGGCGCGGAGAGGGACTTCCAGAGCCCACGTCCACGGTCCACGGTTGGAGGGTCACCCTGATCGATCAGAGGCGCCGGTCACATACGGAGCACGGCCTGAGAGGTTATTCACTCGCGAGTCCACACGCCCTTGCCCATCTACAACATACCGCCCCGGGTTTTGCAAATGCCTGTCTTGGAGCTGGAAATGTCCCTTGCTCTCTGACTATCGTACGCCGACATCCACTTGGAGGCTCGAGAACGCACAAGTCGCCAGGCCGCAGATGGACAGCGTGCCTTGCTCTCTTCGGCTCCTTTGATGCCCTCTGCAGCCTCCGAGCGTTGCTGCTCTGCACCACAGCAAAAAAGAATCTCGTAAGACACTTTTCGCAGAGCCGTGGAGACCCGGAAGGCGGAAGGTGGTCCTCCCCTGTTCTGGTGGCCCCAGCCCATTTCTTTCAAGAAACATGAGCGGAACCTTGCAGCACGACTAGCACCCTATCTCGAGTATCTTACTCCGTCCATTGCCATCTGACAACAGTGCCAGGTCCACAGCTGCGTTGCCGTACTCCGTGCGGAGCAAAAGAACCCTGTCCGGGCGTGATGTGCAAAGTGGTTTTTTGCATTCCTGCACATCCCATGGCTAGTGCGCTCCTGCGTGGCTCTTTTCCACATCCACGATGCCGCCTTTGACTTGGCGTGGGCGTGAACAGGTGGTGTTCTGACGGCAGGACAAAGGGGGCAGAAGAGAGACAAGAAGGGAAGGGGGGCGTGGGAGAAGCGATACTACGAGTATCCGGCAAGGACGCCGTTAGAATTCAGAGTGGAATTCGCCCGCCGTCGTCGGGCATTATTAAAGTGTCGACTCATAAAACACTAGCGGCAGCAAGCACACAAGCGAGCCTCTTTGTCGCTGTGCCCAGCCTTTTCCTTCTCTCTCTTTCATTTCCACACGCCCATGGGTGCCCTCCCCCCCTCCCCCCCCCTCTCGCCCGGCCGGCGTCGAAGCAGCGTGCCCGACGCGTGCAGAGGACACCCTCATCTCACTCACCGGCCAAAACCTCTGACAGGCAGTGGCAGCGGCAGTGGTTGTGGTCAGCGGATCTTACGACTCCTGCATGTACGCGTGGAGCCGGCGGGGCCTAGGCCGTTCTGCCCTGCAATCAATCGTCTCTGCGGTTTCACACGACGTACGAGTATGTTCGCGTATGTGCAGGCACGCCGAGAACAACAAGGTTGCATAGACTTTGTATCTTTGTATCGCAGATCAATGCCTCTGGGTGCCATTCGACGACAAAAGGGGCATAGGTAAGATATCGTCTCACCGGCAGCCCACTCTCCCCGCCGCCGCCCCCCCTCCCCGTGTTGCCCACTGTCACCTCTCGGACAGATGCTCCGCCGTGCAGCTCCTGCTGCCTCTGCTATCTCTGCTATCTCTTCTGTTTCTGTTGATTCTGATGTTTCTGTTGTTTCTCCGGTCGTGCCTCCTTGGTGAGCGGCACCTTGCTTCTCCTAGTCTTCCCAAGGAGAAAGGAGAGCCGGGTCCCGAACACAACATGGGACCGTTCTCTGCTTTGTTTTTGTGTTCCAACCGCTGGAGGCGTGCCTGCCCTCCCGGCTACCTCTAGGGAACCAGTGCGGGACTTGCGGTTCGCGGACAACATGCTCCAGAAGCGGCCTACACAGAAAGGGGGGGCTGATAGGAAAGGAAATCGAAACCCCCCATGTCGTAAGGACGCAAAGCCAAGCTCAGCCATGGCCCATCCATGGGGCGGTCCTTCTGGCCCTCCGTCACGCCCTCCATCATCGCTCTCCCATCCCTCTCGCACCGTTCCCTCCCTCCAGCCCGCAGCCGCCCCTTCCACACACACACACACACACACACACCACACACCCCGTCCTCTTCACACCCCCTCCCCCTCTCCCCTCCCTTTTTTTTATATCTTACTTTACAAACCCCTCACCGCCATCTTTGAGGCCAACTTTTGTCGCCCCCTGGCTTTGGTTTCGCTGCCATCTCCTTGCATTCTCGCATCTTCCTCTTCCACACCCCCCCTCCCTTCCCTTGCTGGCCTCGCTAAGGTTCCTGTTGCTGGACCAGACTCTGTGGTGTTTTGCGTTTTCGGTGAAGATGTACACATACTCGTACCCGTACTCTGTACGTCGTATATTGCACGTTGCAACCACCACATCGACGACATCTACCTCACGAGCCCAGAAGGAAAGATGGAGACAGAGGGAGGAGGTGTGGAGAGTATCTTTTGCTTTTTACTCGTCATTCTCTTCTTTTTGTTCTTGGCCTGCTTCTCTTTCTTCTTCTGTCCCACCTTTCCACTCTCACCACTGCTCGGCTCGCCTTTTTTTCCTTTTCCTTTTCCTTTTTTCCTCTTCCCCATCCCTTCCCCCTTTCTTCCCCTTCTCTCTCCCGCTTCCTCCTCGATAATGGACAAACTGTCGTTGCTGCTGTAGTAAGACTCCCGTCATAGCATTGTTCCCGAAGCTTTCTTTTTTATTTCCTGTGTTTGCCTGCGATGGCGCCGTCCCCCCTCTTTTGTGCTTCTCTTTTCTTCCTTTGCGAAAGAGTGACTATTTGCACGTTCGAGAATTCTTAGCGAGCACGTCCTAAGTCCTATTATAGTAATTAGTGGGTACATGTGTGTCAAAGACGGGATTTCATTGGTGGCTTTGCAGCCGCCCTCCTCACTCACGATCTCTCTTCCTAGTGGACGGCGGCAGGGCGGCTTCTGCTCCGTCTCTCTTCCTCTTTTTTGACTGGCTCCTTGCCTTGTGCGGCACTTTCGTCCTCTTGTGTCCATAACAAGTGCAACACTTCACAAGACACCTGCTCTGTATCGGGAAGGCGTGGTGGCGTATAGGAAGGCAGGCGTGACAGTTCAGCCAGAAAGGCCCCGCTGCGGGTCCAAACAGTACTTAACGTGGCAGGAACATTCGACGTGTCAATAGCAACTCCAGTTTTTCTTTCTCTGGACGGAGCCCCCCCCCCAAAAAAAAAGAGAGAGAGAGAGAGAGAGAGATAGGGACATGACAGAAACTACGAAATTCGAGTATCGAGGGAAAGGAGAGCAGGCGTACTACGCGGGGCTCGCCGGATGTCCATCCGTTTTTAGCACCTCTGCGCGCTCTGTCTTGATGGAGCGCGAGTTGGAGCGCACTGGGTCTCAGACGCGGCTTGTCAATTTTATTGGAATAGGGGGTTTTTCCCCCTTTCAGACTATAGGCTTCTTGTCCAGTCCGATCCGAGGCAAGATATTTTGTGCATTTTTTTCCCTCATCAGTTACGTTCCGCGCAATAATCTTCCTTTTTTGGCTTGTGACAGCAGAGCTAAGAAGGGTTGGCAACTATGAGGGGATAAAAAAGAAGAAAGAAAGAAAGAAAGAAAGAAGAAAAAAACTCTCCTCGCTGACCCGCATCGTCCAGCCTCTGCCGCCGCCGCCCGAGCAGTCACCGAAATTGGCGGCCAGCAACGACAGCGAGAAACAAAAACCGAAAGAAGGAAAGAAAGAAAAGAAGATGGAAAAACCTGGAAAGCTGAAAAGAAACACTCGCTACCAAAGTCCGCACTCCAAAGTCCCCTCCCTTCTCCCCCCCCCGCCCACGGATGGCCTCTCCACCGGCTGCAATCCACGCATGTCTGGGGTGTTTTTCTATTTTCTCTCTGTGAGGAGGGATTCATAGTCTTGTCCTTTTTGGTTCTGTTTTGTCCGTCTACATGTGATTACCTGGTCTAACACAGAGGGGGGCAGAGTGGTCCTTCTTTCTCGTTTGTCTCTCGTTTCCCTCGAAACAAAGGAGGGAGAGCGAGGCATGCAGATCCTCTCTGCACGAAGGAGGGTCCAGGAGAAGACAAGAGAAGGGGGGGGGGGGCCAGAGAGTGAGGCGGCTGGCCGAAAATCCAGAGTGGCGCGTTTGCCGTCAGCTCGCCCTCTCCCTCGCCCTCCCGTCACTTGTCTTTGCCGCCCTATGCCGCCTCCTTGCCCTCTGAGCAGGACACCACTGCCCACTTGCCGTTCCAGGCCCATGCCCGCGCACCCGAGTCGCCGCCGCCGCCCTCGGCCTTTCGCAGCTCCTCGTCCTTGCCTGCCGACAGGCCCACCACGACATCCGCCTTGCACGTCCGCAGCGCGAGCACGTTGACGCCCGAGCCGGGCCCCAGAGGGCCGATCGCTTTGACAAACGGTGTTGTCGGGTCCCAGTCGAGCTGTTGGATAGGAGGGTTAGAGAGAGAAGGAGAGAGGGAGAGAGGGAGAGAGGGAGAGAGGGAGAGAGGGAGAGAGGGAGAGAGGGAAGAGACAAAAAGAGGGAACTCGGAAAGGGGCAGGAAAACATACATCGCACGTCAGCTTCCGGTAGTTCAGGTCGCCCTTGAAAACGACGAGCTCGCTCGTCTGGAGGTCCGCAAACAGAGCCGGCGCGTCCTCGGGCAGCCGCCAGAAGCTGCCGGGCTGCGTCCAGAAGATGTTGGGGCGCAGCACCACCTGCCCGTTGGCATACAGCTGGCTCCACTCGCCAAACAAAAACGCCAGGTCGGCGCGCTCGGCCGCGGTCAGCGGCACCGGCGCCGGCCGGTCCTGCTGCACCTCCTCGTCGGAGGGCGTCTCGTAGAAGCGCTGCGGACTCGCCAGCGCGTTGAGCAGGGCGGCAAAGTCGCTCGGCAGCACGTCCGACACGAACCAGGGGATGTTCTTGGGGTGCAGCACCACCACGGTGGCGAGCCCGGCCCGCAGCAGGTAGCCGGCCAGGATCAGGTCGACGTAGAGCTCGAAGCCGGCGTTGTCGAGGACAATGTCGACACGGCGCTCGCGCTCGGATGCGGCTGGGGAGGTCGCTGCTGCGGCGGCGGCGGCGGCGGCGGCGGCGGCGCGGGCCTTGGTCAGAATGGCGTAGGCGGTCGGCAGGTCGTTGACGAGGATGTTGGCCTCGGCCTTGCGGCGCGCCTCGGCGCCCTGCAGCTTCTGGATGTCCTCGTACGTCAGGTTGGTCAGCAGCGAGAGGTCGGTCGCATTGCCCCAGAGGCAGATCTCGCACATCTCGGCAAAGAGCGTCTCCTCGGCGGCGGTGTCGGTGTCGCCGCCCGTCTTGCCCGCCTTGCTCGTCCGGCGGGCGTCCATCTGCTGCACAAGCTCGCGGTACCGCGCCGCCAGCTCCAGCACGGCCGGGCGCGACGACCGGAAGGTGCGGATCTTCTGGCGCGCAAAGGGGTCGTAGCGCGTCCAGTGTGCCGTGCGGCGGAAGAAGGTGCTCATGCGGCGGAACAGGTAGCACTCGGCGAACAGCCAGGGCGCGCTGAGCCACGACAGCGGGCCCAGCTGCGCGAGCTCGGCGTTGAAGGCGGCCACGTCGGGCTCGCCGTCGTCGTCAATTGGTCTGGAGGGGGGGGGGGGGTGGAAAAGGTCAGTGGCCGGGACGTCACAACGGCACACCCGTGCACTCCCGCGTCTCCCAGGAACAGATCAGCCACTCACTCCAATGCTCGGTCATGCTGCACGTCGTACTTGAGCCGGACCAGCTGCCCGACAATGGCCTTGCCCTCGGTCTCCTTGGCGTCGTCGTCGCACTCGTGCACCGACCGGTATACGTCGTCAATGGCTTGGGTCTAGTCCGGTCAGCGTGTGTCCTTGTCGTATCGCAGCTGTGGTCAACCTCGCCTCGTCGTCGTCGTCGTCGTCGTCGTCGTCGTCCTCCTCCTCCTCCTCCTGCCCCTCCTCCCCCACCCCCCGCCTTCTGCCTCCTCCAACTCACAATGATCACGGGCCATCGCTCGCGCGCCGTCTGCCAGGCAAACGACGCCCTATCGCCAGTCGAATAAGCTGCTGGAACCGGTCAGCAAGATGGAGCCAATTGTGCGTCGCAAACCTGGGTTGGATGCCCGCGAGGGGGGGGGGGTGTCAGCTGTCGCCAGCTGTCGCCAGCTGCCGCCCGGAATCCTCACTCTTCTTTGCGTCGTTCTCCGCCATGGCGATCGTGTTCTCGCGTCGTCGAGAGCTCGGCTGTGGTGGGCAGGTGCTGCTGGGGTCGGTCGCTGTTTCCTTGTCTAGGCGGGGCAGCGCAGTGAACTATGCGGCGATAAACTTTTTTTGTTGTAGTGCGTCTAGTGGCGGGGTCGGTCGCTCAGGTCCCTGGCGCCAGCGCCTCCTAGCGTTCCTCACCACAGCGAGTCCGCGAAACGCCCATTTCCGCCTCATTTTTCATGGTGTTTGCTATTCGTCGGCGCAACACACGGGAAAGATAGCTTCGCGCGCAAAACGACGAGCAGCGAGCGGCACACGGTACAGCCGGTTTATGCAGAGGCATCAGAGATCTTAAACAGGGTGATCGCGCAGCGTACGACCCTTGCATCGCGTTCTCACAGCCTCTTTTCTCTCAGTCACCCTCGCACCCGTTTTGACGGCTTTCCCTGTGCTGCGCTGTCTTATTGCTCTCTCCTTTTTTTTCCTTTTTCCTTCTTGTTCTTCTTCTTCTCATTAGTTCTTCTTCTTTTTCCTTCTTTTCTAACCGTCGTGTCTGCAGTGACCGCCTGGCCGTGGTGTCGCCGTATTTTCATCTGCCCCAGGCTCATCCGGACGTGCAACGAGCGGGTGGCACCCCTCACAAGACAAGAGGAAAACCACGGAGGCGACGCCGGAAAATACGAAGGGAAAAGAAAGCAGCGAGAGGCATATGTCGGCCGTGTGCGGTGCCCGTACGTGGCAGGCTGTGGACTGGCTATGCCACTGCCGTCTTTGCCCCCCTGGCCGCTTCGGTGAGACCGACAACAGCCGCGTCGATGCACCGCATGAGGGGGGGGTGGCTGGTCGGCCTGCCACCCGACGTTCCCAAACCGGCCGTCAACGCCTAGGCTCTCCGAGCGGAATGCTCTCGGCTGTCTAGCATCTGCCTGTGGGGATAGAGAGCAAAGACTCAACAAGTATTGAGGGTCTGCTTTGCCGTGTCCGGCATAGGCTTGCAGACGTGCGGCCAGGAGCGAAGAAGAAGAAGAGAGTATGTGGTCGGCAGAGAGGGACGCAAACTCGGCGAGCAAGGACCCGTGTCTGTGTTGCTTGGATATACTGTCTCCTCTCTTCCGCATGTCCCCGTGAGAGATGCATCCGGGTCGTCTTTTGGTTGATGCCTCTCACCAAAGTGCACACTTACTCCCTCGTCTTCCTCTCTCTGTTGTTACAAGAGGGTGGCACACCCTTGTCCTTTGTTCCACATGTCCACATCTTCACGTCTCGTCCCTGCAGTCCCAGGTCCAAGCACCAAGGCAACAAACGGGCGAGATATCCGACGGTTCGTCCCCGGCTGTCCCCAGCCTTCCCCGGTTGCCCCCGTTCGTCCTTTGGTCGCCCTCTATTCGTCCCTATCCACCCCGGCAGAGCCTTGTTTTGGCATGACGTTGGACGGCAGAGAAGAGTCTAGACTTTTTCCACCTCTCCCATCCCCATATCTTGTGCAACTTAACCTGGCTTTTGTTCCCGCCGCCCCCCCCCCCCCCCCCTTTTTTTCTTCCATTTTGCCCTGTCCCTCGACCCCTGGTGCTTGTCGGTTTGTTTATTTTGCCCCTGTTCGACTTCAGCACCTACCTTTTCTTCCTCATTGTTTCCTGCGCGCATTCCCGGTGGCGAAGAAGCACCCGCGGCCGGAGAGTGAAGCATTACCACCGCCCTAGAAGACGAACTTCCTTTCTCAGGCATATCAAGGGACAGCACGGGGCGCTGTTCTTTTTCCTTCCGTCTGTTTTTTTCCTGCTTTTCCCATCGATGCCTAGTTATCTTAAAACGCCCCGGGCAGGGCCCGGATGTTCCGGTCTTGCCACCGTTACGCCAAGGCTGATCCCACCTTTTTATTCCCAGTTTTTCAACTTCTTTTACTTCCTTGATATCTTGACAATGTTGTGTCGCCCCCTAATTTACCCAGTTGCCTCCTTGAAGTAGAAAAACAGATAAAAAAAGAAGGAAATACGCCCATAAAAGACGGCAGCCCACCAATGACCGCCCAATCTCCATGCCGTGCCCGTTACATGCCCATTTGCACAAACGGACGCTAAGATGCCGTACTTTTTGCTCGAATTCTTTTTGTGCAACCATAAGTTGTGAGCGCAGGAGGAATGGGTCCCGGGCAAAATGCCTATAATCGCCTTCGTTCGGTCGTTGTGTCATTACGATGAGCTCGAAACGGGCGACTTTGGGCCAGCAGAACTCCCGGATGGGCCGTCACAGAGCCATGCGGCCCGGTCCAGGGGCTTGTGTGGCCACGGCTGGACACCGCCAACCGGCAGGGGCCGGGATCCTCGTCGTGATGGCCCGTCCGGGGCCGGGGCGAGAAGCAGCATCTGGCTTCGGGAGACGTGCTCACGTGCTTGTCTTGCTCACTTCGGAGCTTGGAGTATAGAGTGCAACATGGCCGTGAGGCGGCCGGGTGCAGACGGGTAAGAGTAGCCAACATGCTGGGTATTCATAATGTTCTATCCATGCATTCTTCGTGACAAGTAACAACAAGCAAAAACACGCAAACACCCATGCGGATGCCCCCCGGATCTTTCATGAGCTGACCTTCAGGCGCCGCTATCCAACTGACGACGTTCGCTGTAAGGCAAGACACAACCATCAAAGGGGGGGGGGGGGGGGGGGGGGGGGGCAAAAAGGAACGTGGGGTTAACAGGAAACCAAACCCAAAAAAAAAAAAAAACCC